>JAWPHD010014220.1:0-62750 GCA_037043455.1 Cyrtodaria siliqua | reverse complement strand
TTCATGTCTCCGTCAATTTCGGATGTGATAAACAGTTAAATCCTCACAATAAATATGTCACTTCAGTGTAACTGCCGTCACTTTCTTCCTGGTTATTTTTCTGCAGGTTATCACCCGCGTATCATCTTCGGAAAGATCGATTTCACATTGTGGTACAAAAAACATATCGGGGGATATTTTGACTAGAGTTTTTAACGATTATGTACTATATGTACTTCCTGCATTCCATATCTCGATGCACATTGAGGGGGAATCTTAAAGTTTCTTTTCTTGTGGTACAAGATCACCTTTTTGTTCGGTGCACCGTAAAACGTAAATGCTACATGCACATGTTTGATATTTTAGCTTTATAAGGTAAAACTTATTTGTGTGACGCGTTTAATCCATTTTCCAACATTATGATGCATTGTAGGTAAAATGGGCGAGAGAGAACTATCACCACGACATCGGTAGTCCCTACACACTGAGGCTGGAGTCCGGCGACAGTAAATGGCAGCATTGTTATCTGGGATGTCAGACAGGGGCGACGCAAAAATAGAATTCTCCGATGGAAACAAGCCCATACAAGGTAAGCAAGCATCCAAACTTGTACATTCAAATGTACTGTACCCAAATCTGTATATCGAGGAGTGGCTGCAAAACTGTTGTAACTGCATATAAATATAAAAAACAAGATACAAGGTTTTGCATTTAGCCCTCGGTATATTCGGATACAAGGAAACCAGTGCATACAAATTAAACAAGCTTTTTGAATGTATATTTGAAGAAACTAACGCACCAAATAACTCGTATTTACACTGCAAAACTGTTTATCAAAACTATCTAGGTGTTCAGGTCATATAATAAAGTATATGTGCCGATTAAAATATTTCGCGATTGAATATGCGTAAAAGGAATTATGAGTTGGTAACTCTCCATTCGACGCTCCAGTTCTGGTGGTTTGGCCTGGCTGGTTATAAAGCCCTTTGCATTTGTCTATAGAGATTATATTCTCAAAATATGTAAGTCATAATTATATATCTTGTTGTCAGTAGGTTTAGAAAAAGTGTACATAATTGTGTTGTAAGATTTGGCTGTTGATGGATAACTACTTTAAACATACCCCCAATCAGTATTTAATAGGAAACAAGTACTAAATCATTCATGGGAGTGCGAGAGTATTAGTAAGTGTTCTGAAGCACATGACAGAAATCCTGCAATCTGATTGGCTGGCTTTACAAAGTATGTGACTGTTGTGCCTAAGTAACCCGTTCAAAATCAAATGTTTTGCAGCAGTAAATTAATCGATTAACGGTCACAATTCTTGTTAAATTTGTGACGGTAAAATGACAAGTCTCAAAATTTAAAATTTAAATACAGATAATCCTATAGTAGTATATCTTGTATGACAGAAAGTGTTCTAGTTCCTGAATATATTCCCTACTTATTTTAAAGTCCCTATCCCGCCATCGACAGGCAAATTTCACAACAGATGTAAACACCGTTTCTAAACCTAATGACGATAAGGTATATATGTAACTTACCTGTTTTGAGAATCCAAACTCTATAGACACAATACAAATGGCTTTAACCAGCCAGGCTAAACCCCAAAACTGGAGCGTCGATTAAGAGTTACCAACTTGCATATTACGCATATTCAGTCATGGGTGTTTTAAGAACCCTTGAATAAAGCTGTACTTTTAATTGGCACATACACATTATGACCTGAACACCTGAACAGAGTTTTGATGAACAGTTTTGTAGTGTAATTTTGCCGTTATTTGTTAATTTCTTTAAATACAGGTAATCCTAGAGTAATATACCTTGTATGACAGAAAGTGTTCTATTTTCTGGATATATTCCCTATTTATTTTTTTACTGTGTAGCTCTTGTTTTCTGAAATGCCAGAATCTCCAGCTGGCACATCTATTTTTTTTGCCCCCACCACCGAATGGTGAGGGGGTTTATAGCGTTGACCATGTCCGTCCAAGTGTCCGTCCATTCATTAGTCCCAAGAAGTGTGTCTTAATAATCTCCTCCTACTGTTTTTAACCGATTGCGACAAAACTTTACAGGATGCTTACCTTTGATGTCAAGGTGTGCATATCTACTCAGCATCAAAATCGACTTTGTATTACTCGAGTTTTGGCATTATTTTTTTTTGTAAAATTTTACGTTAAAATATCTTGTGAGTCTATCTAGCCTACAGTGTCCGTCCATTCATTAGTCCCAAGAAGTGTGTCTTAATAATCTCCTCCTACTGTTTTTAACCGATTGTTTCAAAACTTTACAGGATGCTTAACTATGATGTCAACATTTGGATATTGATTCGGCGTCAAAATCAACTTTGTAATAACAAGTTAAATTTCTTTTGCGTTTTTCGCCGATTGTTTTCTTTGGGGGCATCCGTGTTTCATGGACACATTTCTAATTTTTAGTTACATCTTGATTTGTACAGCAGCTAGTTCATAATGAACTTCAAGATAACCATTTTTGTATTATTATTTCTTCATGAATTTGATCAAGTTTGGAGTGGTTGCCATGGCAAGATGCATCACATGATCTGCTGGTTGCCTTTCACCCGCCATACTCGGTTATTCTGTGGAATGCTGACAAGGGTACCAAACTGTGGAAGAAGTCATACACTGAGACTCTCATGTCATTGGCCATGGACCCCTTCAGTCACAGAAACATGGCATGTAAGTAGGCATGAGATTCTTTCAATCTATCAGGGACATAATTTTTCACTCCAATCCAAACATGGGTTCTGTTTTCATTCCAGTGTGTTTCATTTCATTTAAGCTTTGTTTGCATTTTTTATGCCCCCAAAGGGTGGCATATAGTAGTCCGCCGTCCATCCGTCCAATCGTGTCCGGTTAATAACTCTGACAATAATGGACGGATAACTTGGTACAATTGCTCACCACAACAAGACGACGTGTCGTGCACAAAATAATCCAGGTCCGTGCTTTCAAGGTCAAGATCACACTTAGAGGTCAAAGGTCACTTCGAGGGTATTTGTCACTTACAATGACATTTCTTGTTAATTTTTAGCTCTGCTGGCTCAAGGCCAGACAAGGAATGATGCGTTGTCTATCGTCTGTTAATTTTTAGCTCTACTGGCCATATTGTTCAAAGATTGGTTTGCTAAATCCTTGGTAGGGCTTATGCCATGGTCTGTTGTCCGTCATCCATCCATCGTCCATTCCACCCATCCGTCGTCCATAAACTTTTTGGTGCGGACACTCTAGCACCTTCATTTTGCATCTGATCTTTACCAAACTTATACAGTAGTTATATATACATAATATCTTGGACTAGTTCTTGAACCAGCCAGACTTGACATCTTGTAGCTGAATTGTTTGCCCTTGAATTTACAAAAACGCATAATTTTGCCTTGTGCACACTTAGCCCCTCTATCTTTTATCCATCTTAAGCAGACTTACACAGTAGCTATGAATCTAAAAGATCTCGGACTTTTTCTTGAAGCAGCCAGATTTGACAGCTTATAGCCAAGTTATCTGCCCTTGAATTGGCAAAAATGCATGATTTTTGCCTTGTGGGCACACTATCAGCTCCATTTTTTATCTTAACGAAACTTACTCTGTTAAGTCTAAGATCTCGGACGAGATTTTGAACCAACCAGATTTTTTCGCTAATAAATTAGTTATCTGCCCTTGAATTTGCAAAGATGCATAAGTTTGTCTCATGGGTACTCTAACTCTTACAATTTTAGCTCACCTGAGCTCAAGGGTGAGCTATTGTGATTGCTCTTCATCCATCGTCCGTCCTTCCATCCACAATTGCTTCAAACGACCTCCTCTGAAACGGCTTGACCGATTTTGACGAAACTTCACATGAATGATCCTTGGGTGGTCAGACCGTCTTCTCTCAACATTAGTCAAATTATGGAAATCCATGAAGAACTCTCGTTGCCATGGCAACCGAAAGAAAACAAGCATGAAAACAAGCTGGAAAACTTTAAAAATCCTTTTCTCTAAAACTACATTATAATATGTTCTTGTATATGTTTACTTTTTTATGTGCCCGTTTTCGGGCATTTGTTGATTTACATACATAGTTTGTGTTTCTACCATATCATCCCTTATTTTTTAATAGTTTTATCTTGATATATTTACATTAATTTTTAATAATCCTTCATTTCTTCATCTTTCGTCAGTTTTTGCGCACAATATGACCTATTTATGTGTCGACGTGCCATAAAACACCATTCATTCATTCTAAAACTACTGGCTTACTTTCAAAATAATTTCACAGAAATGATGTTTTGGTGACCTTCTACCATATAATTCAGGCCGGGTTGATTCGTCAAAAACATGGCCGCCAGGGCTTATTTTTGCTATATTTCTATATGGAATACTTAAAAAGTCTTCTCATCAGAAACCGCTTGATGAATTTCAAAATGATTTCACAGAGATTGTCAAAAAATAATGGCCGCCAGTGGGCGGGGCAGTTTCCCTATATAACTATATCAGACTCTTGAATTATAAAAAAAAAATCATAATTTTGTATTATTACAATAAAAACACTTTAATTTCCCGCTGATCTGAAACCAAACTTCCACAAAATTTGTATAGTAATAAGCTGTTGGACAAGTTCTGCAACTAGGTACATCAGACGGTATCAGGGTTATAAGTTATCTGCCTTTGAATCTACAAACATTACGTAATTTGGTCTTGTTATCACCATAGCACTTTCATATTTTATCGAATCCAAGACTTTCACAATTTCGTACGAAATAATAAGGTCTTAGACAGATCCTTTAATCAGGTATAATAGTGAGTTATCTGCCCTTGAATTGGCAAAGAGGCATAATTTTGCCTTGTGGGCACTCTAGACTCTACATTTTATATCAGATCTTACCCAAACTTAAAGAGTAGATATATCCTTACAGTCTCGGAAAAGATCTTGAACCAGCCAGGTTCAGTCTCAGTTATGACCCTTGAATTATCAAAATATTAATAAGTTGCGATTGTTACTTTAAAAACACTTTTAATTTGCCTTCTGATCTTAACCAAATGTTTACAGAGTGTGTATAATAATATCTCATACAAGTAGTTAACCACATATATCTGATGGTATCAAAGTGAGTAATCTGTAGTTTAACCACATATATATGATGGTATGAAAGTGAGTTATCTGTAGTTTAACAACATATATATGATGGTATCGAAGTGAGTTATCTGTAGTTTAACCACATATATCTCATGATATCAAAGTGAGTTATCTGTAGTTTAACCATGTATATCTGATGGTATCAAAGTGAGTTATCTGTAGTTTAACCACGTATATCTGATGATATCAAAGTGAGTTATCTGTAGTTTAACCGAATATATCTGATGATATCAAGGTGAGTTATCTGTAGTTTAACCACATATATATGATGGTATCAAAGTGAGTTTTCTGTTGTTTAACCACGTATATCTGATGGTATCAAAGTGAGTTATCTGTAGTTTAACCACGTATATCTGATGATATCAAAGTGAGTGATCTGTAGTTTAACCACATATATCTGATGATGTCAAAGTGAGTTATCTGTAGTTTAACCACATATATCTGATGGTAACAAAGTGAGTTATCTGTAGTTTAACCACATATATCTGAGGGTATCAAAGTGAGTTATCTGTAGTTTAACCACATATATCTGATGGTATCAAAGTGAGTTATCTGTAGTTTTAACCACATATATCTGATGATATCAAAGGGAGTTATCTGTAGTTTAACCACATATATATGATGGTATCAAAGTGAGTTATCTGTAGTTTAAACACGTATATCTGATGGTATCAAAGTGAGTTATCTGTAGTTTAACCACATATATCTGATGATATCAAAGTGAGTTATCTGTAGTTTAACCACATATATATATGATGGTATCAAAGTGAGTTATCTGTAGTTTAACCACATATATCTGATGGTATCAAAGGGAGTTATCTGTAGTTTAACCACATATATCTGATGGTATCAAAGTGAGTTATCTGTAGTTTAACCATGTATATCTGATGATATCAAAGTGAGTTATCTGTAGTTTAACCACATATATCTGATGGTATCAAAGGGAGTTATCTGTAGTTTAACCACATATATCTGATGGTATCAAAGTGAGTTATCTGTAGTTTAACCACATATATCTGATGATATCGAAGTGAGTTATCTGTAGTTTATCCACGTATATCTGATGATATCAAAGTGAGTTATCTGTAGTTTAACCACATATATCTGATGGTAACAAAGTGAGTTATCTGTAGTTTAACCACATATATCTGAGGGTATCAAAGTGAGTTATCTGTAGTTTAACCACATATATCTGATGGTATCAAAGTGAGTTATCTGTAGTTTAACCACATATATCTGATGATATCAAAGTGAGTTATCTGTAGTTTAACCACATATATCTGATGGTAACAAAGTGAGTTATCTGTAGTTTAACCACATATATCTCATGATATCAAAGTGAGTTATCTGTAGTTTAACCATGTATATCTGATGGTATCAAAGTGAGTTATCTGTAGTTTAACCACGTATATCTGATGATATCAAAGTGAGTTATCTGTAGTTTAACCGAATATATCTGATGATATCAAGGTGAGTTATCTGTAGTTTAACCACATATATATGATGGTATCAAAGTGAGTTTTCTGTTGTTTAACCACGTATATCTGATGGTATCAAAAGTGAGTTATCTGTAGTTTAACCCACGTATATCTGATGATATCAAAGTGAGTGATCTGTAGTTTAACCACATATATCTGATGATGTCAAAGTGAGTTATCTGTAGTTTAACCACATATATCTGATGGTAACAAAGTGAGTTATCTGTAGTTTAACCACATATATCTGAGGGTATCAAAGTGAGTTATCTGTAGTTTAACCACATATATCTGATGGTATCAAAGTGAGTTATCTGTAGTTTAACCACATATATCTGATGATATCAAAGGGAGTTATCTGTAGTTTAACCACATATATATGATGGTATCAAAGTGAGTTATCTGTAGTTTAAACACGTATATCTGATGGTATCAAAGTGAGTTATCTGTAGTTTAACCACATATATCTGATGATATCAAAGTGAGTTATCTGTAGTTTAACCACATATATATGATGGTATCAAAGTGAGTTATCTGTAGTTTAACCACATATATCTGATGGTATCAAAGGGAGTTATCTGTAGTTTAACCACATATATCTGATGGTATCAAAGTGAGTTATCTGTAGTTTAACCATGTATATCTGATGATATCAAAGTGAGTTATCTGTAGTTTAACCACATATATCTGATGGTATCAAAGGGAGTTATCTGTAGTTTAACCACATATATCTGATGGTATCAAAGTGAGTTATCTGTAGTTTAACCACATATATCTGATGATATCGAAGTGAGTTATCTGTAGTTTATCCACGTATATCTGATGATATCAAAGTGAGTTATCTGTAGTTTAACCACATATATCTGATGGTAACAAAGTGAGTTATCTGTAGTTTAACCACATATATCTGAGGGTATCAAAGTGAGTTATCTGTAGTTTAACCACATATATCTGATGGTATCAAAGTGAGTTATCTGTAGTTTAACCACATATATCTGATGATATCAAAGTGAGTTATCTGTAGTTTAACCACATATATCTGATGGTAACAAAGTGAGTTATCTGTAGTTTAACCACATATATCTGAGGGTATCAAAGTGAGTTATCTGTAGTTTAACCACATATATCTGATGGTATCAAAGTGAGTTATCTGTAGTTTAACCACATATATCTGATGATATCAAAGGGAGTTATCTGTAGTTTAACCACATATATCTGATGGTATCAAAGGGAGTTATCTGTAGTTTAACCACATATATCTGATGGCATCAAAGTGAGTTATCTGTAGTTTAACCACGTATATCTGATGATATCAAAGTGAGTGATCTGTAGTTTAACCACATATATCTGATGATATCAAAGGGAGTTATCTGTAGTTTAACCACATTTATCTGATGATGTCAAAGTGAGTTATCTGTAGTTTAACCACATAAATCTGATGGTATCAAAGTGAGTTTTCTGTTGTTTAACCACGTATATCTGATGGTATCAAAGTGAGTTATCTGTAGTTTAACCACGTATATCTGATGATATCAAAGTGAGTGATCTGTAGTTTAACCACATATATCTGATGATATCAAAGGGAGTTATCTGTAGTTTAACCACATATATCTGATGATGTCAAAGTGAGTTATCTGTAGTTTAACCACATATATCTGATGGTAACAAAGTGAGTTATCTGTAGTTTAACCACATATATCTGAGGGTATCAAAGTGAGTTATCTGTAGTTTAACCACATATATCTGATGGTATCAAAGTGAGTTATCTGTAGTTTAACCACATATATCTGATGATATCAAAGGGAGTTATCTGTAGTTTAACCACATATATATGATGGTATCAAAGTGAGTTATCTGTAGTTTAAACACGTATATCTGATGGTATCAAAAGTGAGTTATCTGTAGTTTAACCACATATATCTGATGATATCAAAGTGAGTTATCTGTAGTTTAACCACATATATATGATGGTATCAAAGTGAGTTATCTGTAGTTTAACCACATATATCTGATGGTATCAAAGGGAGTTATCTATAGTTTAACCACATATATCTGATGGTATCAAAGTGAGTTATCTGTAGTTTAACCATGTATATCTGATGATATCAAAGTGAGTTATCTGTAGTTTAACCACATATATCTGATGGTATCAAAGGGGGTTATCTGTAGTTTAACCACATATATCTGATGGTATCAAAGTGAGTTATCTGTAGTTTAACCACATATATCTGATGATATCGAAGTGAGTTATCTGTAGTTTATCCACGTATATCTGATGATATCAAAGTGAGTTATCTGTAGTTTAACCACATATATCTGATGGTAACAAAGTGAGTTATCTGTAGTTTAACCACATATATCTGAGGGTATCAAAGTGAGTTATCTGTAGTTTAACCACATATATCTGATGGTATCAAAGTGAGTTATCTGTAGTTTAACCACATATATCTGATGATATCAAAGTGAGTTATCTGTAGTTTAACCACATATACTGATGGTATCAAAGGGAGTTATCTGTAGTTTAACCACATATATCTGATGGCATCAAAGTGAGTTATCTGTAGTTTAACCACATATATCTGATGGTATCAAAGTGAGTTATCTGCCCTTGAATCTACAAAAAAATACATACGTTGTCTTGACCTTGTCACCACCATAGTTCTTCCATTTTGCATCCAGTCGAAATCAAACCGTATGTGTATTGAATAATCAAATCTATGATGAGTTATTCAAACATGCTTAATTATCAGATAATATTAAAGTGAGTTATCTGCCCTCCAATTAGCAAACATGGCATAACTTGGCCTTGTTACCTGTATTAGCCTTTATTCCATTTTACATTCAATGTTAACTTTTTTTTTTACTGAATGTTAATGGTAATAAGATCTTTGACAAATTCTTCAATAATGAATTGGGAATATCTGATGGCATTGATGGGATTGAATTGAAAAAAATACATAGTTTGGCCTTCAGGAGTTTTATGTTTCCTAATTCAAGGGCAGATAACTCACTTTAATACTATCTGATATGCATGATTGAAGAACTTGATATTTTGATGCACTTCCTGATACGGGTCAATAAAACACTGATACGGGTCAATAAAACATGATACGTGTCAATAAAACACTAATACGGGTCAATAAAACACTGATATGGTTCAATAAAACACTGATACGGGTCAATAAAACACTGAAATGGGTCAATAAAACACTGATACGGGTCAATAAAACACAGTGGAGTCACAAATTATACTGTGGGAGGCCCTAATCAATGGAGTGTGGTATATTGACTTATTGAGGTTTGTATACATGTGAATGACGATTTTATGAAATGAATAGAAAACAATATTTGATAAACATATAAAACAGTCTATTAAATCATTTTAGAATTGTTTTATTTTTAGAATTTTGTGATTCTTGGTTTCAAGAAACTCATTACTCAATGAGTGATAGAAACAGTCTTAATCTGTTTCTCACAGCAATTAAAATGCCCATTCAGTTCTGAGAACACACTGAGTTGCATCATAATAGCATGACGTGATGTCATAATAGCATGATATGATGTCATAATACCAGGGTGTGATGTCATATTACCAGAAAGTGATGTCATGATTGAAGCAACCAAATGAAAATATGAATGAAGCATTCTGATTGGTTCAGTGATAAAAATTGGACCAATGAAACCAGTTAATTTAAAGCTCCTTACGTTTTCAGAACTGGACATTGAGTAATGAGGTTCTTGATTGATTGAATTGGATTTTATAGTCGCACCAACAGCTAAGGTCATATGGCGACTTTCCAGCTTCAATTGGTGGAGGAAGACCCCAGGTGCCCCTCCGGGCAATTTTCGTGCAGGGGCGGGCACCTGGTTAGAACCACCAACGTTCCGCAAGCCAGCTGGATAGCTTCCTCACATAAAGATTCCTAGGCCCCTGAGGGATCGAACCTACAGCGGTGAGGGGCAAGTGATTTCAAGTCAGAGATGTTAACCACTCGGCCACGGACGCCCCCATGAGGTTCTTGAAACCCAGAAACACAAAATTCTAATAATAAAATAATTCTAAAATGATTTAATAGAGTGTTATAAATGTAAATTTAATTATTTAATGTCATAGCCACTTATAGTTAAGCCAACATCTACACATAATTAAAACTGTATTTAATGCTAATACAATTGTTTTTATTTTCATTTCATAACCTTAAAATGAAAGTCATAATTATTTAGTGGATCTTAAATAAATAAATGAGAAGACAGTTATACATTAAAGCTTTTATTAATATATTTTATACTTTGGTTTATTTTAAATAATTTGTATAATCAGAAGATATTATAAGAAAAGGTGTTATACAAGAAAACTGTAAGATTTAACAGGGCTTTTACTAGGTGTCCCACGGGGCTGAAAAAGGGACCCTTTCCCAATGTAAAATAGTGTATTTTTTTCTCAATTGTTGAAAAAACAATCTCAAATATACATGTATGTTGTACAGATACATCCCTTATGTTTAAGAAATAGAACATCGTTTACTGTGAATTATCGTTTAATATATCACGGTTTGGAGTTCAGTTGTAAACATTAATTTCACGAGCCCGAAGGGCGAGTTAAATTATTGTTTACAATTGAACGACAAACCGTGATATATTATAGATAATTCACCGTAAACGATGTTCTGTTTCTATTCTAATACCCCTAAAATGTGAAAATAACGCACACATCTGAAATCTTTCGCATTGCTTTGCTTACTCTCCTAACGTTGCATACGTTACAATGCGTATTGCACAATGCGCAATGCTTATTCTCCTAACGTTGCAAAAATTACAGTGATATATCGTTCAATATAACGAGATATTTTAAACTAGGCTATATAGTGTGGGTGTATTAGAATACATACTAATCTATACAGGTGGTATGTTATTGATGTAATAGTGTTCCTAATAATACCGTTTAGACTTTTACCTCGCTATACCTAACAAAATGTTGATGTAAGCAATCCTCAATTATCAATTTTATCTATGAAAAAATCCCAATCTCTAATATACATGTATGTTGCCACTGATAATAGATAAGTTATATACAAATCAATACAAGTGGTATGTTATTGATGTAATAGTATTTTTAATAATACCGTTAAGACTTTTACATTGCCATCATTTACAAAATGTTGACGTAACCAATTCTCAATTGTCAATTTTATCTATAAAAAAAATCCCAATTTGGTCGTTTTTATGATAGAATTTCCCCAAATTTACAAGGGTCCTTCAAAAGATCATTGTTTAAGCAAAAACTAGAACTCTCTGTGTTCTGAGAACACACTGAGTGTCTCCTATATATAGGTCTCACTGTGTTCTGAGAACACACTGAACATCTCCTATATATAGGTCTCACCATGTTCTGAGAACACACTGAGTGTCTCTTATATATAGGACTCACCATGTTCCGAGAAGACACTGAGTGTCTCCTGTATATAGGAGTCACTGTGTGAGAACACACTGAGTGTCTCCTATATATAGGTCTCACCGTGCTCTGAGAACACACTGAGTGTCTCCTGTATATAGGAATCACTGTGTTCTGGAAACACACTGAGTGTCTCCTATATATATGTCTCACCATGTTCTGAGAACACACTGAGTGTCTCCTATATATAGGTCAAATCGTGTTCTGAGAACACACTAAGTGTCTCCTGTATATAGGACCCACTGTGTTCTGAGAACACTTTGAGTGTCTCCTATATATAGGACTCACCGTGTTCTGAGAACACACTGAGTGTCTCCTATATATATCTCTCACCGTGTTCTGAGAACACATTGAGTGTCTCCTATATAGGTCTCACCATGTTCTGAGAACACATTGAGTGTCTCCTATATATAGGACTCACTGTGTTCTGAGAACACACTGAGTGTCTCCTATATATAGGTCTCACCATGTTCTGAGAACACATTGAGTGTCTCCTATATAGGTCTCACCATGTTCTGAGAACACTTTGAGTGTCTCCTTTATAGAGGACTCACCATGTTCTGAGAACACACTGAGTGTCTCCTATATATAGGACTCACTGTGTTCTGAGAACACACTGAGTGTCTTTTATATTTAGGACTCGCCATGTTCCGAGAACGCACTGAGTGTCACCTATATATAGGTTTCACCATGTTCTCAGAACACACTGAGTGACTCCTATATATAGGCCTCACCATGTTCTGAGAACTCATTGAGTGTCTCCTATTTATAGGTTTCACTGTATTTGGAGAACACACTGAGTGTCTGCTATATATAGGACTCACCGTGTTCTGAGAACACACTGTGTGTCTCCTATATATAGGACTCAGTGTTCTGAGAACACACTGAGTGTCTCCTATATAAGGTCTCACCATGTTCTGAGAACACATTGCGTGTCTCCTATATATAGGACTCACTGTGTTCTGAGAACACACTGAGTGTCTCATATATAGGTCTCTCTGTTCTGTGAACACTTTGAGTATCTCCTATATATAGGACTCACCGTGTTCTGAGAACACACTGAGTGTCTCCTTTATATAGGACTCACTGTGTTCTGAGAACACACTGAGTGTCTCTTATATATAGGACTCGCCATGTTCTGAGAACACACTGAGTGTCTCCTACATATAGGTCTCACTGTGTTCTCAGAACACACTTAGTGTCTCCTATATATAGGCCTCACCATGTTCTGAGAACACATTGAGTGTCTCCTATATATAGGTTTCACTGTGTTTGGAGAACACACTGAGTGTCTCCTATATATAGGACTCACCGTGTTCTAAGAACACAATGAGTGTCTCCTATATATAGGCCTCACCATGTTCTGAGAACACATTGAGTGTCTCCTATATATAGATTCACTGTGTTCGGAGAACACACTGAGTGTCTCCTATATAGGTCTCACCATGTTTGGAGAATGCACTGAGTGTCTCCTATATATAGGTATCACTATGTTCTGAGAACACACTGAGTGTCTCCTATATATATGACTCACCGTGTTCTGAGAACACACTGAGTGTCTCCTATATATAGGTATCACCGTATTCTGAGAACACACTGAGTGTCTCCTATATATAGGCCTCACCATGTTCTGAGAACACATTGAGTGTCTCCTATATATAGGTTTCACTGTGTTGGGAGAACACACTGAGTGTCTCCTATATAGGTCTCACCATGTTTGGAGAACACACTGAGTGTCTCCTATATATAGGTAACACTATGTTCTGAGAACACACTGCGTGTCTCCTATATATAGGTCTCACTGTGTACTCTGAGAACACTAAGTGTCTCCTATATATAGGTCTCACCTTGTTCTGAGAACACACTGAATGTCTCCTATATATAGGCCTCAACATGTTCTGAGAACACACTGAATGTCTCCTATATATAGGCCTCACCATGTTCTGAGAACACACAGAGTGTCTCCTATTTATAGGCCTCACCATGTTCTGAGAACACACCGAGTGTCTCCTATATATAGGACTCACCGTGTTCTAAGAACACACTGAGTGTCTCCTGTATATAGGACTCACCGTGTTCTGAGAACACACTGAGTGTCTCCTATATATAGGTCTCACCATGTTCTGAGAACACACTGAGTTGCATGTTTTGAAGAAAATGAATATTTTACACATTTGCCTTACTCACTGAGTAATGATTTTCTTGACTTCCTGATGCGGTAAATTCTAACTAAAAATAATTCTAAAATGATTTAATACACTATTTTGTATGTATTCTAAAAATAGTAACTAGCTACTGTAGGAAATATGTTCATACTCTCATTTAATCTGCTATAAAATGTTGAAGTTGATTGTCATGAATAATATTTGCTACATGTATGTGACACTGCATTTTTGCAAACTAAAACAACAGCAACATAAAAAACGTTACCTGAAAATTCATATTATATTTATTCTATATATACATCTGATAAAAGTGATTATTCTATATATACATCTGATAAAAGTGGATATTCTATATATACATCTGATAAAAGTGATTATTCTGTATATACATCTGATAAAAGTGATTATTCTATATATACATCTGATAAAAGTGATTATTCTGTATATACATCTGATAAAAGTAATTATTCTATATATACATCTGATAAAAGTGATTATTCTGTATATACCACTGATAAAAGTGATTATTCTATATATACATCTGATAAAAGTGATTATTCTATATATACATCTGATAAAAGTGATTATTCTATATATACATCTGATAAAAGTAATTATTCTATATATACATCTGATAAAAGTAATTATTCTATATATACATCTGATAAAAGTGATTATTCTATATATACATCTGATAAAAGTGATTATTCTATATATACATCTGATAAAAGTGATTATTCTATATATACATCTGATAAAAGTGATTATTCTGTATATACATCTGATAAAAGTAATTATTCTATATATACATCTGATAAAAGTGATTATTCTGTATATACATCTGATAAAAGTGATTATTCTATATATACATCTGATAAAAGTGATTATTCTATATATACATCTGATAAAAGTGATTTCAGCAGTGTTGGGATATTAAAGCTTTCTCTTCAAATAATTATAATAATTTAAATACAAAATAAAATGGATTTTTTTTTTTAGATAAAAAATAATAATAATTAAAGTTAGTTTTTCGCTACATGCATTATTTCAATTATTAATAATAATTATAAGAATAGTATAAACCAAATTAATTTTTGTATATTACTGACTTTTGATAATACTGCACTAATAATATATTTCAACATTCGGTAAAATAACATAGAGAATTGAAAACACACAATTTTATTCAATGATATATATGCAAGCCGGTTTAAAGTCAAAATCTTCCTTGATAAATAAGTAGAGACGCTAATATTGATGCTTGATAAAAACATCAAGATTGCCGTGTGTCCCTTTAAAGCTGCTTGCATAGAATTAAATAAAATAAAATTAGATTTTTGTTTTTCTTCCGAAATTTTAAATATATTATTGGTGCATTATAAATCAATAGATACATATAGATATAATCAATTTGCCTTGAACTATTATAACACTGTATATGAATGATTATAATATAGAGGTTATGTAGAAAATCTAACAAGAGGTCGCAGGTTTTAAATAAAACCAATATTGCCATGTGTCCTTTTAAGGAAAAATTGAAGAATGGGATTTTTTTCTCCGAATTGGGCGAAAAAAATAATTCTTTCCAACTGGGAAGAAGCCGAATTTCGGCCCGAATTAAATAGGTTAAAAAGGGCCTGGACCGTCTCTATACACATGATGCACCCCTGATTCAGACCTTATCAATGATGAAAAATGTGGGTCTTATATTCCGGAAAATACGGTAGACAAGATTTAAAAAAAACACAGTATCATGGTGCTGATAATAGAATTAGACCAAGAGTGTCGAAGGTAGACATGCAACAGTGCTCCTTATAGTCGATGTTCATTGGCTAAATCATATGTTGTTACTTGTAAGGTCAGTGTAGAAATTAATCAGTTAAAGGACCATTGTTATATTTGCTGGAGGCACTACTGCTGTATAACAAATAGAAAGTTAGTAGTTTTGGTTTCTGTACTAATATGTCAATAATAGGCAGGGTTGACTGCAAGATTGCCCGTGTCCCTTTATATATAAACTTTTAATAATCTCTTCATAAAAAAAGATGCGGCTTTAATTCTTATTTCAACTGATACACTTTAACATTGTTATACATTCCAACATATAGTTTGTCCTTCCTATCACAGTAAGTGATGGAGTATGGGCCAGACACTCCATGTTCCTGTCCCAGTAGTATCTGTATCTTGGTACACTCGGCTGTAATCTGGTGGATGTTATGGGATTTCGCGACACAGACATACACTGTCCCTGTCCTGTCTATAGCCAGACCAAGTGGGTTCTTCAGGTTATCATCCTTGTAGACTGCCTTCACAGTACCGTCCATCGCCATACAAGCCACTGTGTGCTTGCTGTAATCAGACACGTACACAGCCGTCTTATCCGGGCTGATCGCTATGTAGTACGGTAGTACCAACAGTTGTTTATTAATGGCATCATTCATCAGAGATCTCAACACAGTGCCGGTCATGTTGATTATATCCACCTTAGGTGGCCCCCCAAATGTCACTATCAGTGTCCCATCATTATGTACTATACCCTGACACTCCCCATTGACCTTTATCTCTTGACCTTTGGACAGGGATTGGGATACTACTGACAGAAACTGGATTTTATTCATGTCAGGTATTGTCACAACGACTTGGGTGTTGTTCACCTTAGTTATATCCCATGGTGATGACATCCGTTCTGCAGATATTATTTTGTTTTGTTTTGTATCCACTAATCTGACATTTTTGTTGAGATAGTCCACAATGACAAGTTGGTTGTCATGAAGCAGGGTTGAACCTGTAGTACACCAGTCAGACTGGTCATTGGATGATCTGACATTGATGTCTTTATTGTGTGTCACGGTTCTGGGAACGGATATCTCTGTTTCTGTACTTTTCCTGTCAATGGATTTTTCTGTTTGTGATGACTTTTGGTCATTTGGTATCTCTGCTTGCATTACATTTCTGTCATTGGGTATCTCTGTTTGTGTTGCTTTACTGTCATTGGATATCTCTGTTTGTGTTACTTTGCTATCATTGGATATGTCTGTTTGCATTACTTTGATGTAATTTGGCTGTTCCAGTGTTAGTGTTGTTTTACTGTCTTTTAGTTCTGTCTGTTGTGTAATATTGTTGTCATTTGGTTCATTTATCGGCGATAGAATTCCCAGTGTGGTCACGCCGGTCAGGTTCCCCATCAAATCTTGTATCTGTTTTCCTGGCTCAAACCTGTACCTCCGAATCTTGTTGTCAGTTTCTATCTGGGTAAGACCATCCACTATTGTTTTCATTTCAAGTTTGGTTCTGTCCATAGCAGGAAACAGTTTCCCGTTTTGTTTAGTTTTGCATAAAGTATCGAGGTTGGATGTTGTAGAATGGATTTCATTTCTCATGTCGTCTAATTTGGCAGCAATTGAAGTCATGTTTACCTGATCTTCATCTCGTATCCTGTTTGTCTCGTTAATAACTTCATGTTCAAGTTTGTCTAAAAAGTGATTTATTTCTTGTCGAAACTTGTCAATGCTTTCTACAGCATCAGAGCAGTATGTGCCTATATCTGCAACATTTTGTTCAGTTCTTCTTGTATTGCTGTCAGTTTGTTGTTCAATGTCGGAAAGTTTCTTTTCTAAAACTTCATACTCCTTTTCTACATAGCTGATATTGTCACAACTTCGATGGTCAATAGTGGCACAGATGCCACAGACAAGCTGGTCATGTGACCTACAGTTAAATGTAATAGCCTCACCTTGATGTTGGGGACATTTGTTGATGGTCTCATCCAGGGTTTTGGTCTGGGGCATACTTCTTGGCATGGTTGTCTTGTCTTGTAGAACATGATGTTTCGTCTGACGTGGTCTGCAATGACACTTATAACATTCCTTACACAAGTATTCACAGCAATCCACACAAAATCCAGCAACAGGTTCCTGCTGACCGTCGTCACTACATGGTTGGCAAAAAAGGTCAAACTGTTCCTCTGAAGCCACATTCCTGGGGGCACCAAGTTCTCCAGCTTTCCTACCAGGAACTGACATGTTTGTGTAATAACTGTTCAGCACAAACAACTTATTTTCTATATAGCTAGGATACACAGTTGAACCGTCTCTTGAAATCTTCAATTTTCTAAAAGAAACACCTCCTTGATGTCTTCCGTCTTTATCTAATAAAGGTTAAATCTAAATATGCTCATGTCACCTGATCAGGCCTGCCAAAATGTTTTAACTAAAAATCCTGAGATTGAGATTTTTAAAAAATTTAAATTTAAAGTGCGCAAAGAACATTTTTAAATGGAAATTTGAACACTTGTTGGTTTTTTTTATTTTTTTTTTTATTATTTATTGAATTAATGCTTAAAGAAAACAATAGATTACATACTTCAACATGCACACAAATGGTTTGTTTAAGAGAGGTCTTTGTAATTAGATTAGAAAGACTTGGTTTAATTTATACAACCACTTTTTTTTATGCAGATATATGATATTCCTAAATGCAAATTATACATGTAGCTCTTATTATAATCATGGCACACGGCAGCAGCTATTATAGTGATACATCACAGAAGGATTCCCCACACCTCTTATTATAATCATGGCACACGGCAGCAGCTATTATAATGATACATCACAGAAGGATTCCCCACACCTCTTATTATAATCATGGCACACGGCAGCAGCTATTATAGTGATACCTCACAGAAGGATTCCCCCACACCTCTTATTATAATCATGGCACACCGCAGCAGCTATTATAGTGATACCTCACAGAAGGATTCCCCCACACCTCTTATTATAATCATGGCACACAGCAGCAGCTAGCAGCTATTATAGTGATACCTAACAGAAGGATTCCTCACACTTGTTATTTCAATTAGGTTGACCAATCAAAGAAGCAGGAGATATTTTTCGGCTATATTAAGCATGTTGTTATGTCACTGAAGGAACTAATTAATGTTATATAAAGTCAGAGTGTTACACTAATGACCCCATTGATTTGATACTTGTAAATACCTTCCTTTGTATCGCTGACTAGGGAGCGTAACATGACCAGTGAAGGAAATAGCTGATACACTGTGAAAATATAGCTGTTAAATCATGAACGTTTTGTTTTGATGACAAATCCAGAAATTGTACACTTAAATCCGGAGGTCCGGAGAGCAAATGAAAAATCCGGAGAATACTGATTTTATCCCGAGGTTTGACAGGCCTGCTTGGTGGTGTTCTAAAATATTACCTTTATAACTAATAGATCCCAGATCTATTTATAGAACATATGTTGATATAGGCTATTTATAACTGAAAATTTATACTACTGAAAAGATATATAGTTTCATCTCATATTCTCTGAGACAGGAGCGGTTATAATAAATAATTTGGACGTAAATTATCACCTTTATTACTTGAACATCCCTAAGTTTGGTGCCTGATAAAAATAAATAGGAAATCCGATATATTTACGAAAGGTTATGTCCCCTTTTGTGTAATTTCATTGAGATTGCATTTGAAAAGCTAAAAATTAGAACTCAAATACTCTTGAATATGTTTGCATGACACTTACAGTACGATATGTTTACACATTCTTCTAGGCAGTGCTACCCTTGAATTATAAATACATACTTGATAAATATGTGAATTAGTCAATACCGGTACACACATAACCTTGAGTATGACATAAGCTGTCGGTATGGATAAATACACTTTTATCAAGTTAGTATTTATTATTGAAGTATAGCACATCTAGATAAAAGTGTAAACATATTAAACTGCAAGTTACATGTAAAAATATTCAGGATTGTTTGAGTTCTTATATGCCGTGGTCTGGTGTCCGTTGTCCGTCCGTCCGTAAACTTGTTTTGTAGCGACTACTCCTCTGAAACTACTGGATGGATTTTCATTAAACTTAACAGGATTGATTTTCATGAAACTTTACCAAAATGTTGCCCATGATTCCTAGTTGATCCTAGCAAAAAATCACATTGATGTGAAATCCAAGATGGCCGCCAAATCTAAAAATAGATTTTTAAAAAGCAAGTTTGTAGCGACTACTTCTTGAAAACTCTAAGGGGAGACTCCTTAGTTTCGAATGAATGTCCATGGGGAATTTCTTATAAAACAGAAATCTTAGAGATTAAAATCCATGTACAAGCTAGACAATAAAAAAGAAATCCACAAATGTGGTGTTTTTGACTTAGTATGACATAATAGTTAATTTTGGTATAAATAAACTTTTTTGTACTGTGACCGGTATGGAGACTGTAAACAGAAACTAGTAACTGGTGGCTATGTTGTAAATGCTAGCTTTTTTTTATCATTTCCTGCATTTCTGCATTCGACATCAGATTACGAAAAAAAAGCCGATTAAGGTATGTAGAAATAGCATTTTTATGACAATTTGGAGTGTTTGTCATTCAATTATGGATGTGTTATATCTCAAATAAGGGACAGGTATATGCTGCCGTGTGTCTATAAATGTCATGTTTTCCTTTTTTTGAGTGCTGAGTAGGTTTGGTAAATGAATTGTATTTGTAGGCAGAGAAACCGATTTTGTTGCTTTCTAGCATGTATTTTCTATATTTTGAGAGGAAATTATATGGTCTTTCAGGAACAGGGCATGTTTGTTAGTTTTGAATAATAGAATTCAAGTTATTTAGCGTAATTAGTGTACATGTCTGAAAATAGTCTGAATTTCAAAGAAAACAGTAGATTCCGACCTAAGTGATATTGATATAGGACTTTTTCTAAAATGATCAGCATGACATGATGTTGGTCCTTGTCGAAAATTGTTTTGATTCGACGTTGTTAAGCATGGCTGCCAGTGGCCATCTTTGTTTACATAGAGTTTATTTAGTAAAAGCTTGTAGCGACTACTCCTCTGAAACTACTTGACGGATTTCCATGAAACTTCACAGGTTGCTCTTCATGTCTAAATGATCCTAGCAACATTTCAGGTTGGTCGGAAATTCAAGATGGCCACCACAGCTAAAAATAGATTTTCAAAAATCAAGTTTGTAGTGAGTTTTTCTTGAAAACTATAAGTGATATTGATATGGGACTTTTTCTAAAATGATCAGAATGGAATGTTGTTGATCCTTGTCAAAAATTATTTTGATGAGACGTTAAACATGGCCGCCAGCGGCCATCTTTGTTAACCTAGAGTTATATAATGAAAACTTGTAGCGATTATTCCTCTGAAACTACTTGACAGATTTTCATGAAACTTCACAGGAATGCTGATCTAGCTATCAAAAACCTATCAGTATCATTGACCTCTTGTATTAATGAAAGTTTGATTTATTTTAAAGCTAGCCAAACTTGAGCCAAATACATCCCTCCCCCTGAAATAACAACGTCATCTGATAGTAGCTGTAGTAATGAGATGAAGTAATCAGATTGAGAATTTTTTTTATACTGAGGGCGTGCATCGAAATTATTTGATATTTTATCTACAGTAACATGGACATACATGTATGAATAAAAAAGTCTGTTTTCAAATAAAAGGATTTAACAATGTGTTAATTAAACCACTCATTAGCCATTATGCGTCGAGCGAGCGAGATTTTTTTTTATACTGAGGGCGTGCATCGAAATTGTTTGATATTTTATCTACAGTAACATGGACATACATGTATGAATAAAAAAGTCTGTTTTCAAATAAAAGGATTTAACAATGTGTTAATTAAACCACTCATTAGCCATTATGCGTCGAGCGAGCGAGAATTTTTTTTATACTGAGGGCGTGCATCGAAATTGTTTGATATTTTATCTACAGTAACATGAACATACATGTATGAATAAAAAAGTCCGTTATCAATTAAAAGGATTTAACAATGTATTAATTAAACCACTCATAAGCCTTTATGCGTCGAGCGAGCGCAAATTTTTTTTATACTGAGGTCGTGCAACGAAATGGTTTGATATTTTATCTACAGTAACATGGACATACATGTATGATCTGTAAATTTTAGTGGGGGTGCGCCCCCTCTGGATCCGCTAGTGGTGATGATGTTTCATCAAATCATAATTAAATACACATCTCACTACCATGCTACACACAAGTCCGGTCTATTTCACATCCCTGTGTTTATTGCCTGTTATCTTGTCTGTTGGTATGTTGGTTTATTGGTAGAAGTATAGATAGGGAACCGGTCATTAGCTTTATAAACGAGAACTGGTCTACACAAGGGTTGATTTTCGAGAAAAATGGCAGAAATCAGTGCAAAAGGTAAACACATGTGTTACCGCATATCATCCAAATTTTATCAAATTCTGTTTGATGAGTGTTATAACTTTTTCTAAAAATGTATAGACGAAGAATTTAGCTTTGACTTGAATATATCAAAGTATGTGTTTGGGATAGGAATGAAGCATTTCACTTTGATCAAGTTGACAGTTTTTAGCTCTACTGGCCAAGGGCCAGCATCTTCAGTCGTCCGTCCGTCCGTTAACTTTTCTTCAAACGACTTCTCCTCAGAAACCGCTTGGCTAATTTTGACCAAACTTCACATGGATGATCCTTAGATGAATGCTTTTTAGATTTGTTAAAATTAGGTCAGCGCTACATCCAAGATAGCTGCCATTACCATATATAGTCGAAACCTTAAAAAATCTTCTCCAGAACCGCTGGACAGATTTCAACAGTTTTTCTTTTAAAATGATCGCCAACGCCTAGACTATCAAGTTTGTTCAAATAAAGTCCCCGGGGTCAAAAATGGGCGTGACCCTGGGATCCAAAGTTTGTATATTGAGGTTTTGCATGTTTTTCATTTAGACATACAGGAAAAAACTTTAAAAAATCTTCTTCTCTGAAACCGCAAGGCACAGAGCTCTCATGTATTACATGTAGCATCAGCTTATGGTCCTCTACTAAGTTTGTTCAAATGGTGACCCTGGGGTCAAATTTGTGCCCGCCCCGGGGGTCACAGTTTTACATAGACTTATATAGGATTTTTTTAAAAATATCTTCTTCTCAAAATCTACAACAGCCAGAGGTTTAATACTTTGCATTTGCTATAAGCTTGTGGTCCTGTACCAAGTTTGTTCAAATGGTGACCCAGGAGTCACATTTGGCCCCACCCCGGGGGCCACAGTTTTACATAGGCTTGTATAGGGAAACACTGAAAAAAATCTTCTTCTCTGGAACCACATGGCACAGAGCTCTCATGTATTACATGTAGCATCAGCTTATGGTTATTAAGTTTGTTCAATCAAATGGTGAACCTGGGGTCAAATTTGTCCCCGCCCCGAGGGTCACAGTTTTACATAGACTTATATAGGATTTTTTTAAAAAAATCTTCTTCTCGGAAACTCCAAGAGCCAGAGATTTGATATTTTACATTTATTATAAGCTTATGGTCCTTTACCAAGTTTGTTCAAATGATGACCCTGGGGTCACATTTGGCCCTGCCCCAAGGGTCACATGTTTTACATAGACATGTATAGGAAAAAACTTAAAAAATCTTCTTCTCTGAAACTGCAAGAGCCAGAGGTTTAATATTTTGCTGTTGCTATAAGCTTATGGTCCTTTACCAATTTTGTTCAAATGGTGACCCTGGGGTCACATTTGACCCCGCCCCAAGGGTCACATGTTTTACATAGACATGTATAGGGAAAAGCTTAAAAAATCTTCTTCTCTGAAACTGCAAGAGCCAGAGGTTTAATAATTTGCATTTGCTATAAGCTTATGATCTTCTACCAAGTTTGTTCAAATGGTGACCCATTGGTCACATTTGGCCCCACCCTGGGGGTCACAGTTTTACTTAGGCTTGTATAGGCAAAAACTAAAAAAAAATCTTCTTCTCTGGAACCATATGGCACAGAGCTCTCATGTATTACATGTAGCATCAGCTTATGGTCCTCTACCAAGTTTGTTCAAATGGTGACCCTGGTGTCAAATTTGGACGCGCCCCGTGGGTAACAGTTTTTTTTTTGTTTTGTTTTTAATTTGATTTATTTTTTTATTTTTTTTCAATTTCATTTTTTTTTTAATTGTTTCAATTTTTTATTATTATTTTTATTTTATTTTTATTATCTTTTTAATTACTTGACACTTACTTTAAAATTAGTTGTGCATATCACGCTTTTGTTCCAGTTCGCTGATTTTTGACGGAGTTATGGCCCTTTGACATTTTTATTTTAAATTTCTTGTTGGCGCTACTCCTCTTAAACGGCTTGTTGGATTTCTACGAAATTTGGCAGGAAGCCTCAGTATGATGTCTAGTTGTGCAAAGCGCGGTATATCAATGAAATCTTGGACAATTTCGAAAACCAGCTAGATCTTGTTAGTAATAACAGAGTTATGGCCCTTGATTTGTTGAAAAATGCTATATTGTATTTTCCTTTGTTAAATCTATAGGAGAAGAGAGCTATATCTAGCTATATCTATCTAAATCTATAAGGGCTGTTTTAGCCAGTAGAGCGTCCACAGGCTCTCTTGGGCCACTTGTTTTCTTGTTTCAATCTGGGTGATGGAAAACCCTCACATTGAACATTTGCAAGATTATACTATGCGACTATAAATTGTTCCCTGACTGAGCAGTCACATGACTATTATATTCAGTCTGTTTATAGTAACATGGATGATGATGGAAAATAATGACCATAAGAATAAGTGTTTATGATGAAACATCATCACCATTTAAGGTGATGTTTTTTCAAAAGTTCCCCGACTGTTATTATCCGATAATTCTTGTCCTGAACTCGGCCTACATTCCCTTTAACCTTTGACCCGCTAAGCACGACTATAATAGCCTTTGCATTCATTGTAAACCCAGATCATCTTGCGAGTAACTCGCAGGACAGTCCATTATATATATATGTAGCGGGTTAAGGGTTAAACTTGAGTGTGAATTTGTGTTCAAAGACGAGGATTATGGTCTGCTTTTTATGGAAGCATGCTATTGTTATAACGACCCTGAACACTCGTATCGCCTGTTTCTGGTAAAATAATCTCAAACATTATTGTCATATACAGGTAAAGCTACCCCAGTTCGTACACACAGGGACATGGAATCTCCGATTGAAATGTTAAGAATTTCTCACCTAAAGTAAGTTAACCTGCAGTTTTACAGTTGTAAGCAAATTAAATCTACTTCTTATATTGCATGGGCCTTTTGGGTAAAATGATTTTTGTGCTGCCTGCATAGCAAGCCAGACACTTATGGATCACTTTGTCAGTCATCGTCTTCTGTCCGTCACACCTGCAACCTGACCTTGGCCCTAACTTGGAATGTATTTGACTTATGTTCATGAAACCTCACATCTTACCCCAAAGGGTGTTGCTACAATATTATGTTGAAACAATCTACCGTTTACATTTGAAAGTAACGTTTTGTTTATTATCTGACAGTATTGTCATACTAGATTCAATTTGTGTTTTTCAGACAATATTTTATGTTTAAAGAAACTAACTCACTCAATAACGGCAAAATTATAAATCCGTTTATCAAAACTCTTTCCAGGTGTTCAGGTCATATAATAATGTATGTGTTAAAAGTATAGGTTGATTAACTGGTTCTTTAAATAAACGTGATTGAATATTGTTTAAATGAATTATGAGTTTGTAACTTTTTAATTCGATGCTCCAGTTTTGGCATTTGACCTGGCTGATAAAAGCCGGTTATATTTCATCTATAGAGTTTGGATTCTCACAATATATAAGTTATATACCTCACAATATAAGTTATATACCTCACAATATATGTTATATACCTCATCGTCGGTAGGTCTCACAATATAGGTAGGTTTAGAATCAGTGTACATATTTGTAAAAGTTGGCTGTTGTTGGCGGGATAAGTACTTTAAATAGTTTATGTTTTGAGACAATATTTTATGTTTTCAGACAATATTTTATGTTTTCAGCCAATACTTTATCGTAACATTCAAAGACAAACCACTGGAACTTTGGGATATGAAGACATTGACAATACTAAGGGAGATGGCCAAGAGTATACCCATCCCTACAGCCCTAGTGAGTGAAGAGTTAACTGTATTGGGATTTTATATTTTGAGATGCTATATCAGGATTAAACACAATTTGCTTCCAATAACTGACTGATATACTGTTGCAAAATGTTCAGTAGGGTTAAGCTGTTTCTGATGCATTTCATTGTTTGTGACAGTTTTACTCACAAACACAATGAAAAGATACTAAATGATGACATGTTTTTGACGGTTTAATGTCACATGACTGAATTTGCGCTGGGTTATGCACTGTTTAATAGTCAACCAATCAATTTGCAGGATTTTTGCCAAGTGAATTAAAATTTAATATTTTATGCACTCCTATTACCAAAATCGTGGGACATTTTAAATGCTTCTGAAAAAAGAAATCATTTTTTTTTTTAACAGTATGGTCTTCCCTTTACACTAAATGATTGCATTGCCAGGAATGGTCCCCACGTCACAGCTTGAAGGCATTGAAGAGGAAGTTACAACTGCAGCAGTCTACAACCGACCAATCACAGCTGTCTTTGTCAGGTGGTGCAGGAATGGGCGGAGCTACTGGTGAAGGCTCGGTGGATAAATTGGATAGTGTAGCTGCTACGTCATCGGAGAATGCCACAAGGTATACGTACGTTTAATACACAAGGTGCGTGTATGTCATACATAAGAGGTACTGTTGAAGGCAGACACAAGGTATGTGTATGTCATACATTAGAGGGTGGGGCTACTGTTGGAGGCCGACACAAGGTATGTGTATGTCATATATGAGGGGTAGGGCTACTGATATAGGCAGACACAACGTACCTGTATGTCATACATGAGGGGTGGGGCTACTGTTGAAGGCAGACACAAGGAACGTGTATGTCATACATGAAGGGGTGGTGCTACTGTTGAAGGCGGACACAAGGTATGTGTATGTCATACATGAGGGGGTGGGCCTACTGTTGAAGGCAGACACAAGGTATGTGTATGTCATACATTAGAGGGTGGGGCTACTGTTGAAGGCAGACACAAGGTACATGAAAGTCATACATGAGGGGGTGGGGCTACTGCTGAAGGCGGACACAAGGTATGTGTATGTCATACATGAGGGTCTGTGGCTACTGTTGAAGGCAGACACAAGGAACGTGTATGTCATACATGAGGGGGTGGCGCTACTGTTGAAGGCGGACACAAGGTATGTGTATGTCATACATGAGGGGGTGGGCCTACTGTTGAAGGCAGACACAAGGTATGTGTATGTCATACATTAGAGGGTGGGGCTACTGTTGGAGGCCGACACAAGGTATGTGTATGTCATATATGAGGGGTAGGGCTACTGATATAGGCAGACACAACGTACGTGTATGTCATACATGAGGGGGTGGGGCTACTGTTGAAGGCAGACACAAGGAACGTGTATGTCATACATGAGGGGGTGGGGCTACTGTTGAAGGCGGACACAAGGTATGTGTATGTCATACATGAGGGGGTGGGCCTACTGTTGAAGGCAGACACAAGGTATGTGTATGTCATACATTAGAGGGTGGGGCTACTGTTGGAGGCCGACACAACGTATGTGTATGTCATACATGAGGGGTGGGGCTACTGTTGAAGGCAGACACAAGGTATGTGTATGTCATACATGAGGAGTGGGGCTACTGTTGAAGGCAGACACAAGGTATGTGTATGTCATACATTAGAGGGTGGGTCTACTGTTGGAGGCCGACACAAGGTACTTGTATGTCATACATGAGGGGTGGGGCTACTGATATAGGCAGACACAACGTACGTGTATGTCATACATGAGTGGGTGTGGCTACTGTTGAAGGCAGACACAACGTACGTGTATGTCATACATGAGGGGGTGGGGCTACTGTTGAAGGCGGACACAATGCCTCATATTGTTTGTGTATATTGCAGTGATCAGAAGCCCACAACCAAGATGGCGGTGAAGGAACACTTTGTGTACACAGACTTGCAAGGAGCGTTGTATCATTTCCTGGTGGAGGGAACTGGCTTCCTGGATGCCTCCAAGATTCCCCCACAAGTAAGTTAAAACAATGGCTACCATGTCATATTGGAGGTAACATTACCCAGAAGTATTTAAAGAAAGTTGTGTTATTTATGTGGATGAAAGATCAAAATTCCTTAGTGAAAGAAAATTCATAATCACTAAATATTTATAACGAATACTGAACACAAAAATAACTATCTGTGACATTGACTTCAATAAAGTGTTGAAGTCATTTGCAGAGAATGTTCAGCAAAGCAAAATATAGTTATTAAATCATACACAACTGATTTAAAATGCAAGAAATAAATAAATTGCTAAACATATGTAATCACATCAAGGCATATGCGTAAGAGCTAAGCATCTGTAACCACATGCCACATATGTGTAAGAGCTAAACATCTGTAATCACATGCCACATATGTGTAAGAGCTAGACATATGTAATCACATACCACATATGTGTAAGATGTAGACATATGTAATCACATGCCACATATGTGCAAGAGGTAGACATCTGTAACCACATGCCACATATGTGTAAGTGCTAAATATCTGTAATTACATGCCGCATATGTGTAAGAGCTAAACATATGTAACCATGTGCCACATATGTGTTGGAGCTAGACATATGTAACCACATGCCACATAATGTGTAAGAGCTAAACATCTGTAACCACATACTACATGTGTAAGAGTTATACATCTAAACATGTGTAAGAGGTAGACATATGTAACTACATGCCACATAATGTGTAAGAGCTAAACACCTGTAACCACATGCCACATAATGTGTAAGAGATAAACATCAGTAATCACTTGCCACATAATGTGTAAGAGGTAGACGTTGTATGTCATGTGACTATTTCAGAGTGGAATGGGCACTGTAACCTGGTTGTCATGGAAGGGAGATTACCTAGCGTTTGGTGATGGGGATGGACAACTCTGTCTGTGGGACCTCAAGGCCAAAACATCCAGGTACAACGCACTTCCCTCATTGAAAAATCATTATGAGTATGATGACAAGTAATGTTTTAATTTCTGCAAATTTTACATATGTGCTAGATAACCCCGGGGAAACCATGGGTGTCTGCTGGTGGAAGGTATACAGGACTGGTTTTACCCAGGAATAATTAGTTTTCTGCCCCCACCACTAAAACAACCAATCATCATACATGTGCTTAAAATCATGTTAAACACCAAACAAAACCTTTAATTCAGCCATTATGTTGAAAGAAAATTATGTATATTTTATGGGAAGAACCGTAAGAACTTGTGGCCCGACACTATTGTTTTGTAAACATAATGGCAATAAAATATGTTCAAATGTTAACCTATGTGTGCATCATGTAACGGGCAAGTGATCTTGGAACTGTTTTATTAATACCGTATTGTGTTTATGAATTTCAGAATCAATTCTACACACCGAGGCTGGATAAAGAAGATCCGGTTTGCTCCTGGCCGTGGCATTTTTAAATTTCTGATTCTCTATAATGATGGAATAGACATCTGGGACATCAATGAGGGAAAGGTATTGGGTTTGTTGTCTTATTTATTCCTCTTCTATGGTCTGATGTTTACAAGTTGATTTGATATACACAAGTTTATTCATCTAACCCTTAACCCCCTACATATATATATAATGGACTGTTCTTTCTTTGAATTAAGACCTTTTCATTTATGTGTCAAAGGGGTGTTTTGGGGAAAATGACTGATCAGCAGGCAGACATTGTAAACCCTTATTTCATGGAGAAGTGAGATAACTTTATATTATCACGAATGCAAAGCCTGATCAGCCTTCGCAGGCTGAGCTACTTGCAGGCTGATCTGGGTTTAAAATGATCTGGGTTTACAGTGGACGCAAAGGCTATTATAGTCGTGCTTAGTGGGTTAAGGGTTAAAAAATACTGAGTAATCTTTTATAAAAAAGGTTGGTTGATTCTAGAATACAATATAGTCATCTACCCGACTCTCTCGGAGAGCTCTAAAGAATTCAAACAGTGTGTAAATGAGCAGTTGATCAACACTATTGTCACTAGTATGTATGTTTATACTGTTTATAATGTCAGGTATTTAGCAGACTTGGTTGCCCTGTGGAATAAGCCTTGCCCATTACAGCTACAAACCTCTAACTTCCGTGGGTTTGCTTCCTGGCTGAGGGTTGATGGGAAACTTCAGCTCATCTACTTCTGAGGTTGCTGTCCAATTTAAGATAATATGATGCATTTCATTTCATTTCTTCATGTATTTAATACTTAAAACTATTGAGTTAAATTGTTTTGTATTTTGAATGAAATCAAATTACTCTTGCATATTGTGCTTTGTTTTCTGATATTTAAATGAAGCTCTTTTTAGCCCGAGTTAGTGAGTTCCATGAAAAGTCCCAAGGAGATAGCCAAGGTGTTGGATGCCGAGTGGGCTGGTTCTGATCGACCTGTGGTGGCCACCGTGGATAGATGCATTCATATGCTGGATATCTCGCTGAGAAAATTCTCATGTTCAACAGAAGAGAGGCAACTACACGGTATTACAAAATTGTATACAACTACACGGTGTCACAACCTTATACAGATACACAGTATCACAAAATCTTATACATCTCCACAGTATCACAAAATCTTATTCAACTACACAGTATCATAGAATTGTATTCAACTACACAGTATTACTAAATCTTATACAACTCCACAGTATCACAAAATCTTATTCAACTACACAGTATCATAGAATTGTATTCAACTACACAGTATTACTAAATCTTACACAGCTATACAGTATCATAAAATCTTATTCAGCTACACAGTATCACAAAATCTTATTCAACTACAGAGTATCATAGAATTGTATTCAACTACACAGTATCGCAAAGTCTTATACAACTATACAGTATCACACAATTTTATACAACTAAACAGTATCGTAGAATTGTATTCAACTACACAGTATTGCAAAATAATATACAACTACACAGTATCACAAATCTTATTCAACTACACAGTATTAATAGAATTGTATTCAACTGCACAGTATCGCAAAGTCTTATACAACTTTACAGTATCACAAAATTTTATACAACTAAACAGTATCATAGAATTGTATTCAACTACACAGTATTGCAAAATATTATACAACTACACAGTATCACAAATGTTATACAACTACACAGTATCACAAATCTTATTCAACTACACAGTATCACAAAATCTTATACAACTACACAGTATCACAAAACCTTATACAACTACACAGTATCACAAACTATTGTACAACTACACAGTATCACAAAATCGTATACATCTACACAGTATCACAAATTCTTAAACAGCTACACAGTATCACAATTTTATACAATTACTCGGTCTCACAAAATCTTATACAACTACACAGTATCACAAAATCTTATTCAACTGCATCATATCACAAAATCTTGTTCAACTACACAGTATCATAGAATTGTATTCAACTACATAGTATTAAAAAAAGCTTATACAACTACTCGGTGTCACAAAATCTTATACAACTACACAGTATCACAAAATCTTATTCAACTACACAGTATCACAAAATATTACAACTACACAGTGTCATAGAATTGTATTCAACTACACAGTATTACAAAATCTTATACAACTACACAGTAACACAAAATCTTATTTAACTACACAGTATCACAAACTCTTGTGCAACTACACAGTATCACAATTTTATACAACTACACAGTGTCACTAAATCTTATACGACTATACAGTATCACAAAATCTTATACAACTACACAGTATCACAAAATAAATTCCTTGTCTCTAATATTGGTATTAAACAGGAAATGTGTACTTCTTGTCTTTCTTATTTGCAGTATAACTCATTACATCAGTTTTAAACTAATCTTTAATTTTGCATTCTTGGCTTCTTGCAGAAAAGACAATTATTTACTTCGTAAACATTTTCCAGGATGTATTTTCTCTTTTTACTTGTTCCCTAATGATAAATGTGATTGCTTTCCAGAGGATGTGTTTTCCCCGTATTTGCTGCCTGCACGGGCCTCGTTCTTAATGAAGCACCACCTGCAGCACCAGAAATGGGCGTCGACGTACCTTCTGTCTCTGGACGGTCTCCGGGAGGAGGACAAAGAACTGCAGGATATTGTTAATAGTAATCTCAAACTTCTAGACAGGTACATGATCAAGTTCCACAGTTTACACACATAATTCCTAGCTTAATGAAATTCTGAATGGCATATCTGTCCCATGTAAGTAAGGGTCAATAATAATTTTAGAATTATCGTTAAATAATAGCAATGATAAATGTGAAAAGAAGTTGCTCTTGAAAATTAAATCAAAATTATTTTTGTATGATGTTTTACGTCATTTTAAACACATGTAATGTTATATCTGAATAATAAATTTATCAAAATGCTGCATAAATCCTATTGAACTAAATAAAAAAAAAAAATCGAAAAAAAAATCGAAAATAACCCATGATACACCATCATGCAAAGGTACACATAATTTTTGCCTCCATAGGAGGCCTACTAGTCATAGATGGCAAACATTTGCTGCCAACGGCAAACATAGGTATAAATAACGCAAACTCAAACTCATAGTCATTACGTTACTGATGAGTACAAACCTGTACGAAACTAGTGTAACAAGTCAAGCCTTTATAAACAACGTATCAACCTGCAACTGTGTGTTATATATGACAGTCGATTTTTGTGGTGGAGGCAGACCACTCACTCTTCCTGGGTAGAACCAGTACTGTACAGTGCACACATCCCGCCATCCGTAAGAATCAACACTTCCTCACAAGTCGAGCTCCCAGTGGGATTCGAACCTTGTTGGAGGCAGACCACCCACTCTTCCTGGGTAGAACATATACTGTACACATCCCGCCATCCGCAAGAATCAACACGTTCTCACAAGTCGAGCTCCCAGTGGGATTCGAACCTTGGTGGAGGCAGACCACCCACTCTTCCTGGGTAGAACCAGTACTGTACACTTCCCGCCATCCGTAAGAATCAACACTTCCTCTCAAGTCGAGCTCCCAGTGGGATTCGAACCTTGGTGGAGGCAGACCACCCACTCTTCCTGGGTAGAACCAGTACTGTATACTTCCCGCCATCTGTAAGAATCAACACTTCCTCTCAAGTCGAGCTCCCAGTGGGATTCGAACCTTGGTGGAGGCAGACCACCCACTCTTCCTGGGTAGAACATATACTGTACACATCCCGCCATCCGCAAGAATCAACACGTTCTCACAAGTCGAGCTCCCAGTGGGATTCGAACCTTGGTGGAGGCAGACCACCCACTCTTCCTGGGTAGAACCAGTACTGTACACTTCCCGCCATCCGTAAGAATCAACACTTCCTCTCAAGTCGAGCTCCCAGTGGGATTCGAACCTTGGTGGAGGCAGACCACCCACTCTTCCTGGGTAGAACCAGTACTGTATACTTCCCGCCATCTGTAAGAATCAACACTTCCTCTCAAGTCGAGCTCCCAGTGGGATTCGAACCTTTGTGGAGGCAGACCACCCATTCTTCCTGGGTAGAACCAGTACTGTACACTTCCCGCCATCCGTAAGAATCAACACTTCCTCTCAAGTCGAGCTCCCAGTGGGATTCGAATCTGTAGCAGTTAGAGGTGAGAAGGTTTACAAGGCAACGTCGTCATCCGCTCGGCCACGGTGATACCTTCAATCATAGTTATGCTTTTCCTTATAGCAAAGATAGAGGGTCTGGTTTTAATAAGAGCACTTATAAGTGAGGAAGTGTCGGATGCGGGAGGTCTACAATACTGGTTCTACCCAGGAAAAGTAGATGGTGTACCTCCACTAAATATATTGCCAAAAAAGTGGTGAACATGACATAAAACACCATTCAACCATCATCCAACCATCATCCAACCAGCTATTTGACTAGTTTATGTTATTTTCAGTGATTTAGCTGAGTACCTGCTTTAGCTGAATACCTGCCTCACTGTAGGTTTTGTGTTATTTTCAGTGATTTAGCTAGCTAGTCTACCTGCCTCACTGTAGCTTTTGTGTTCTTTTCAGTGATTTAGCTGCCTACCTGCCTCACTGTAGGTTTGATACAGCAGAGAGGTGTTTGCTGACAGCCAGGTATGACATATCTACATCATAATACAATAGTGATCACACCAGGTATGACATATCTACATCATAATACAATAGTGATCACACCAGGTATGACATATCTACATCATAATACAATAGTGATCACACCAGGTATGACATATCTACATCATAATACAATAGTGATCACACCAGGTATGACATATCTACATCATAATACAATAGTGATCACACCAGGTATGACATATCTACATCATAATACAATAGTGATCACACCAGGTATGACATATCTACATCATAATACAATAGTGATCACACCAGGTATGACATATCTACATCATAATACAGTAGTGATCGCACATGTAATGCTGACTGCCAGGTATGACATATCTACATCATAATACAATAGTGATCACACCAGGTATGACATATCCACATCAACTTACAATAGTGATCACACCAGGTATGACATATCTACATCATAATACAATAGTGATCACACCAGGTATGACATATCTACATCATAATACAATAGTGATCACACCAGGTATGACATATCTACATCATAATACAATAGTGATCACACCAGGTATGACATATCTACATCATAATACAATAGTGATCACACCAGGTATGACATATCTACATCATAATACAATAGTGATCACACATGTAATGCTGACTGCCAGGTATGACATATCTACATCATAATACAATAGTGATCACACCAGGTATGACATATCCACATCAACTTACAATAGTGATCACACCAGGTATGACATATCTACATCATAATACAATAGTGATCACACCAGGTATGACATATCTACATCATAATACAATAGTGATCACACCAGGTATGACATATCTACATCATATTACAATAGTGATCACACCAGGTATGACATATCTACATTATAATACAATAGTGATCACACCAGGTATGACATATCTACATCATAATACAATAGTGATCACACCAGGTATGACACATCTACATCATAATACAATAGTGATCACACCAGGTATGACATATCTACATCATAATACAATAGTGATCACACCAGGTATGACATATCTACATCATAATACAATAGTGATCACACCAGGTATGACATATCTACATCATAATACAATAGTGATCACACCAGGTATGACATATCTACATCATAATACAATAGTGATCACACCAGGTATGACATATCTACATAGTGATCACACATGTAATATTCCAAATAATTTTAATAATTATAAGGGAATTCTGACATATGCTTGCTTTTTATTGACACACAAAGAACACGATTTAATTTTAAGAATCAAACATGCTACAGTTGTAACAGGTGGCGTGGACGAAATCACATTTTTATCAGTTAGAGATAATCTGGTCCAATGTAAACTGTCTACAATCTACTTAATGATTATCTGCCCTGAAAGTAATATTTAGTTAACATTGATCACAATGGGAAAGTCTTTATTTCCCTTGCATACATAGCAGCCTTGATAACTAAGGGATAAGGTATGGCGCATACATAGCAACCTTGATAGCTAAGGGATAAGGTATTACGCATACATAGCAGCCTTGATAACTAAGGGATAAGGTATTGCGCATACAAAGCAACCGTGATAGCTAAGGGATAATGTACTGTGCATACATAGCAGCCTTGATAGCCAAGGAATAAGGTATTGCACATACATAGCAGCCTTGATAGCTAAGGGATAAGGTATTGCGCATAAATAGCAGCCTTGATAGCTAAGGGATAATGTATTGTGCATACATAGCAGCCTTGATAGCTAAGGGATAAGGTATTGCGCATACATAGTAGCCTTGATAGCTAAGGAATAAGGTATTGCACATAAAAAGCAACCGTGATAGCTAAGGGATAATGTATTGTGCATATATAGCAGCCTTGATAGACGAGGGATAAGGTATTGCCCGTACATAGCAGCCTTGATAGCTAATGGATAAGATATTGCGCATACATAGCAGCCTTGACAGCCAGGGCTCTGGAAATATTTTGAAAATCCACTTGCCCAGGGCAAAATCCACTTGCCCTGTTCAAAATCCACTTGCCCTGTCCAAAATGTCACTTGCCCCCAATTTAAAAGACACTTGCCCCAAAATCAATCCTTTGTCAACATATCAAACTATATTATTCTAATGAACAAACTTCCTTTTTCTCGCTTCTAGATCATACTTCTTAATCCGTTTTTCCACCGACGTATCCATGGTGGGTAGTAGCTTACGTTTAGGGATGGATTTCACTGGAGAATCACGAGAAATAGATCCATTTTCAGATTGGCTGAGAGAACACAAATCAACACCATCACTACTATCCTTAAATCCAAGTTCGCTGTGTGACTGACCACCAGATACACAAATCAACATTTCTAAGATCACCAGGGTATTTTCCTCACTAATTTTAGACACATGTTTAGGTTTTGTCCTTTAGAGATATGGATACTTTGTAACTTTTTCTGTTAGATTGTTGAAATAATGAAGGATCATTTATTAAATACTGCATCATGTAATTACCAGAACTCATGAATATCAAAAGAAGCAATGACCCTTCACACATTTCCAAACCAAGCAATTTCCAATTTACAAACCGCCTTTGATTACATCAACATTCGTGAATGCGTTTTCAGTAATTGCAAGCAAAACATCTGCCTACTCAGCTTTAATCGTCATCGCCAGGCCACAGAAGTGATAATTAATTGTGTTACCAAATGTGCCAAGGAACCGACCATTTTGATCTCTGGGGGGAGCCTGGGATTTCCTTTTGAACCGGATTTTTTTTTTTTCCTTTCTTGAAAGCCGGGATTTTTTATTCGCCTAATACACTGGCCAGATTATTTTTTTTCGTGAACTTGAAAGCCAGAATATTTTTTTTTTTAAGTTACTATTCGTAGAATAAGAAGAGCTGTTGTAGATCTATTCCACGTCTGCGTCGTCAGGTTGGTTTTCAGTTGTTAGCCAAGTCCTGTTATTTCAGCAACCACTGGTCAGTGAAACTTGAAATATGTCATCAGTACCATCAAGGACACTGGTAGACACAGTTTTTTGACAAAGTCCATTTATTTTAACAACTTAATACATCAACAAAACTTCAGTAAAGCTTGGAATATCAAGGGCACTAGTAGGCACATGTTCCATATTAACTCTGTATTGCATTTAAGCAAAGTTATGTTTTTTTGTCGACTTCAAAATGCTGGTTAAAGTTTTTAGGCAAGTCCTTTATTTCAATAGGTGATTGTTAATTATTAATACAACTTCAGTAAAGCGTGAATGCTAGCAGACACATGTTCCATAACTCTGTATTGCATTTTAGCAAAATTATGGCCCTTTTTCTGGATAAATATTTTCTGTATTGTATTTTAGAAAATGTGTAGCCTTAATTTTTGACTTAGAATTGCTTTTATTTTATTTTGTTGGCAAGTCCATTTATTTCAATACCCACTAGCCATATATCTCAGCCAAAGGAGCTTGACAAGTGTCATCACTTACAGACACAATCATGTTTCATGACTTTTTATTTCATTTTAGCCAGATGATATTTTCTTTTTCAACTTAAGAGTTTCAGTTAAAGTTTTTTAAGCAGCTTCATATATTTCAATGAAACCATTGCATACATCCAATAATAATGGCAAGCCAGTGTATATATCATTAGCCCCACAAACCCCACACCTTCCCCAGATAGACAAATATTTATTCTATTCTTCAGTTACCATGTCTGCATCCATCATGTTCTCTTCCATCCCCTTCCCAACACCCTCCTCTCAACCCCCATCTCCAATGAAAATATTGTATTATTTCTGTGTTTTTTTCCCTATTCAGTAACACTTCACTTCCCCTCCCCACCCTCTTCAAGTTCATATTCTTTCTGGGGTATTGAAGGTCTTGCTTTGATATTTGGTAGATATGTTCACTGACCACCCCCACTCATCACCGCTACACCCTACCTCAGTCGCCACCTCCAATTAAGAACTGACCTTGTGAATGAACTGGCACCATGATTGGTGAGACAGAAGTGTCAGTGACCTTGTTTAAAATTGACCTTGAATAGTGGAGAATGCTGTCCTTTCGACAGCTCTTTTGTTTAATATGGATTTTTCCTTATTTGGTGGATAGAACTTCATGTGCTGGTGTTAATATTTAGTTATGCTTGTACTTGTCTGCTTTCTATGTGAGCCCCCTTTTGCTCTTCTGAATTATGAATTGATTGGATGTTTTGTTTGGTAGGGGATTGTTTTGTACTGGGAAATGACTACCATGTTCCATACCATTCTTATTAACACTGGCATATAGCCCATGGCTTTGTCTGTAACCTGACATTGCATGTGGCTTAAGCTGCTTCTTAAGTCCATTTACTTGTTGATGATATTCACAAAGTCCATCGCATAAGTACCAGGACCCTTGTATTGTAATACTGTCATGACCACTGCATACTACATTGATTACTAACATGCCCAAAGTACATCACATCTATAACTGTCATGGCTACTCTTTTGCTTTACCTCATTTTCTACTACCATGACCACTGCATATTGCAAGTATTACTAGCATGACCACTGTATATCACATTTAGTACTACCATGACTACTAAGACTAAATACCACATGTATTACTACCATGACCACTGAATACCCCATTCACTATTACCATGATGACCACTGAATACCCCATGTATTACTACCATGATCTATGCATACTACATGTATTACTACCATGACCACTTGATACCATATTTATTAATAATATACCTCATGTCAAACATCCATGTTCAATGTTCAAAGACTGTTATTTTCCCATTTTTGTAATATCGCATATCGCTTGTAATGTGGAGTGAGTCACTGAATGATAGTATTTTTTTGTAATGTCACTCCAGTATAATACTGTCTTATGATTGTGAAGTCAAAGCAAGTTTGTAATTATGTATTGGGATGTCCAATGCTGAAAAGTGTATGTCTTCATACACAAATGAAAATCAGTGAACATTTACTAATATGGCCGACTAAAATTGCACACATTTCTGAAGATGATTTGAAGTTTACTCGTGAGTTCACAGCTGAAGATTTTGAAAGAACATAAAGAACCATCCGCCAAAAAATGTTTTTTAGGTGCTGAGAATAGAGATTTTGAACAGAGAGGTGACCATGTATTTCAAAGGAAAATTTAGCAGAACCAAATATCTTTTTCAAACATATTTTTCAGTTTAATAAGATAAATAGCCTTAGAAGGTTGACAAATGTTCACTGTCACCCTCACAGGATTGCAATATTAGCTGTAGGAGGAAGGGAAAAATACAAAAAAACTAATTTCGTTTTGTCGTAGGAGGGTTCGTAAAACAAATTATCAAAAAAAAAATGGCCTTATAACAACCATGACTTATGTATACCACATTAATTATAACCATGAATATCATGTTCATTACTACCATGATCAATGTATACCAAATTACTACCATGATCACTTTATAACACTTTATACAACACATTTACTGCCACCATTGCCAGTGTATACTACATTTATAACTGCCATGACTAATGTATACCACACGTATTACTACCATGATCTATGCACATCACATTTATTACAACCATGAATACTATCACTGTCTTCTACAACTCATTTCAACTTGAGATTTCACTAAACTTCTGAGCAAAAGTTGTGGATGTAGCCAGATTGTGGTTAAACATATCCATGTTGAATCCAGTGGCTGATGAAGTAGATCTACATTTATCTTATTGACTGAAGATGGAGCCAGATATTTTTCCTCTAATTGGACTCAGAGCCAGATTATTTTTTTCCAACAATTTGAGGGACTGTTTATTTTTTTTCCTTCAAGTCAGAGCCAGGATATTTTTTTTCAGCAATTCAAGGGCCAGAATATTTTTTGAAAAAAAATCCCAGGCCCCCCCCAGAAATCAAAATGGTCGGTACCCAAACAAAATACAAACTCACAAACAAAGCTTGTTTAATAAGATGTGTCAAAATCACTTCAATAAAGCAACCCGCTGTATTCACATACCTTCCTTAATTAGTGCCAGTAATTAATTTCTACTTTATTTGTGTATAGTACAGTACTTACAGTGAAATCGTTTATAAATTGCTGTTTGTTTACAATTTTCCAATGACCCGCATTTCATCTTTTACACAGCTATAAGTACTTGGCAGACTGATCAGTGTGTATTCATTACCTTTTCCGATAACATTTAGCGTCAATACACAATATGCGTTGCATAAAATCTTGGTGCGGTTATACTCTCAAACATAATTCGAAAGTTCGGCTAAACATATGATTTATGTTGCGCGTAAAATACTACATAACAGAAGTCTACAAACTTTACAATGGTTACGTTTTATCGATTATAATTGGATTAATTTTTGGGATGGTCTTATCTTGTCATGTTAGTAGCGGACACACTTCAGTAAAGATGAATATTATTACTGACAATCAAGCAAGATATCGGCGCATGGACATTTTTGATTGGCACCTCAAACTTTTTCCTCGGCCGATCAGGTTTCGACATACTGTCAAAGTGGGAGGGATTAAACAATCACAAAACAACACAGGTCAGATTTATGACACTTCTCAATTACTGCTCGCAGCAAAAACGACAGATGGGTGGTTAAGTCGTAATCGGCACACTTTATGATAATCTAAAACGGAAACGTCCAGTCGGGCAAGTGTCGAGCAAGTGTCGGACAATCAGAATTGCGAAGGACACCTGCCCGCACCCAAATTCCACTTGCCCGGGGCGTCGGGCAACCGTATTTCCGGAGCCCTGACAGCTACTGGATAAGGTATTGCGCATACATAGCAGCCTTGACAGCTACTGGATAAGGTATTGCGCATACATAGCAGCCTTGATAGCTAAAGGATAATGTTTTGTGCATACATAGCAGCCATGAAAGCTAAGGGATAATGTATTGTGCATATATAGCAGCCTTGATAGCCAAGGGATAATGTATTTTGCATACATAGCAGCCTTGATTGTGTACCATATACATAGTTATATCGCTTTTCTGTACCACAGATACTTGGTTATATCGCTACCCGTTCTTGTACAGCATACTACGACTGTAATCTCGGTGGCAGAAATACCGGTAATCCGAGCCTTCTCTGTACCACATATACATAGTTATATCGCTACCCGTTCTTGTACAGTATACTATGACTGTAATCTCAGTGGCAGAAATACCGGTAATCCCAGCCTTCTCTGTACCACAGATACTTGGTTATATCGCTACCCGTTCTTGTACAGCATACTACGACTGTAATCTCAGTGGCAGAAATACCGGTAATCCGAGCCTTCTCTGTACCACATATACATAGTTATATCGCTACCCGTTCTTGTACGGTATACTACGACTGTAATCTCAGTGGCAGAAATACCGGTAATCCCAGCCTTCTCTGTACCACATATACATAGTTATATCGCTACCCGTTCTTGTACAGTATACTACGACTGTAATCTCAGTGGCAGAAATACCGGTAATCCGAGCCTTCTCTGTACCACATATACATAGTAATATCGCTACCCGTTCTTGTACAGTATACTACGACTGTAATCTCAGTGGCAGAAATACCGGTAATCCCAGCTTTCTCTGTACCACATATACATAGTTATATCGCTACCCGTTCTTGTACAGTATACTACGACTGTAATCTCAATGGCAGAAATACGGTAATCCGAGCATTCTCTGTACCACATATACATAGTTATATCGCTACCCTTTCTTGTACAGTATACTACGACTGTAATTTCAGTGGCAGAAATACCGGTAATCTCAGCCTTCTCTGTACCACATATACTTAGTTATATCGCTACCCGTTCTTGTACAGTATACTATGACTGTAATCTCAGTGGCAGAAATACCGGTAATCCCAGCCTTCTCTGTACCACATATACATAGTTATATCGCTACCCGTTCTTGTACAGTATACTACGACTGTAATCTCAATGGCAGAAATACGGTAATCCGAGCCTTCTCTGTACCACATATACATAGTTATATCGCTACCTGTTCTTGTACAGTATACTACGACTGTAATTTCAGTGGCAGAAATACCGGTAATCTCAGCCTTCTCTGTACCACATATACATAGTTATATCGCTACCCGTTCTTGTACAGTATACTATGACTGTAATCTCAGTGGCAGAAATACCGGTAATCTCAGCCTTCTCTGTACCACATATACATAGTTATATCGCTACCCGTTCTTGTACAGCATACTACGACTGTAATTTCAGTGGCAGAAATACCGGTAATCTCAGCCTTCTCTGTACCACATATACATAGTTATATCGCTACCCGTTCTTGTACAGTATACTATGACTGTAATCTCAGTGGCAGAAATACCGATAATCCCAGCCTTCTCTGTACCACATAAACATAGTTATATCGCTACCCGTTCTTGTACATTATACTATGACTGTAATCTCAGTGGCAGAAATACCGGTAATCCGAGCCTTCTCTGTACCACATATACATAGTTATATCGCTACCCGTTCTTGTACAGTATACTATGACTGTAATCTCAGTGGCAGAAATACCGGTAATCCGAGCCTTCTCTGTACCACATATACATAGTTATATCGCTACCCATTCTTGTACAGTATACTATGACTGTAATCTCAGTGGCAGAAATACCGGTAATCCCAGCCTTCTCTGTACCACATATACATAGTTATATCGCTACCCGTTCTTGTACAGTATACTACGACTGTAATCTCAATGGCAGAAATACGGTAATCCGAGCCTTCTCTGTACCACATATACATAGTTATATCGCTACCCGTTCTTGTACAGTATACTACGACTGTAATTTCAGTGGCAGAAATACCGGTAATCTCAGCCTTCTCTGTACCACATATACATAGTTATATCGCTACCCGTTCTTGTACAGTATACTATGACTGTAATCTCAGTGGCAGAAATACCGGTAATCCCAGCCTTCTCTGTACCACATATACATAGTTATATCGCTACCCGTTCTTGTACAGTATACTATGACTGTAATCTCAGTGGCAGAAATACAGGTAATCCCAGCCTTCTCTGTACCACATATACATAGTTATATCGCTACCTGTTCTTGTACAGTATACTACGACTGTAATCTCAGTGGCAGAAATACCGGTAATTCGAGCCTTCTCATGTACCACATATACATAGTTATATCGCTATCCGTTCTTGTACAGCATACTACGACTGTAATCTCAGTGGCAGAAATACCGGTAATCCGAGCCTTCTCTGACCCTAAAAGCCTTTTTTAATTTTATTTTTTTTGCAACTTTATAGGGTCAGAGGAACTCCTACAGTGAAAACTAGGGAATTACACAGTCGTGCACTTTCAACAATGTTTGAGGTGTCGAGTCAATTTTTTACAATAATTTAGCTGAACAGATCAATCAATTAATGTTTATTATACCAAGATGCAACAATAAAACTGCACCTTTATCGACTTTTATTTACTATATCCGCCATATTGTTATTTTGCATATTAATTAAATTCCCGCGATAGGTGAAGACATTCATATTCCTCTCATCAAATAAGTCCACTATCAACTGACGGCATCGAGAGATTTTTAGAGTGGAACAAACTCTTCTCGGAGCATGAATAGGGTCTAAACTTTGAAGATAAACAAGTGGATGTTGTTAAGAGAATTACTAGTGCCAAAAGGAAAAGTCAGTCACAATTTTGAAATTGTTTGAATGTTGCGGGAAATATTTATCAGCGCACCAGTCATGATCACGTGGCATTTGACCTGAATAATAACAGAAAATTTAATATTTTTTTAACTTCGTCTGAAAAGGTTGACCGTTACAACTTTATTAAGGTTAATAAAAGAAATATTTTGGTTCAGATAGGTAAATAAATATATTGATAATTGGCTCATATGCTTGAAATGTTAATCCAATGAATACTTAATAGATTATTGATTTAAAATCAAGAGGGTAGCTCTTCTCCCGCAAGGGGGAGAGGAGATCCCCGTGTTTTTACTATAGAAGTTCCTCTGACCATACACGCCCAAATGAAATATAAAAAATCGTAAAAAGTGTTGGTAAGGTCAGAGAAGGCTCGGATTTAAATACCGGTAGATCATGAATCTCCATTCAGTATCCATTTATTGTCTGATTTATAAATTACAAATATTAATTATACTTTTTCTCAATTTATTAAAGTTTAAAGGGACACACGGCAATCTTGAAGCTTTTATCAGGCTTTAAAATTAGGGTCTCGATTGCATGACCTTGCGTGTGAAAACATGGGAATGTTGCTTCAACATTAATGGAGTCTCTACGATACAATTTGCAGCAGGTTCTTGGTACATTCTCCGTATTTTATCTCGATGTATATGGAGGATGAGCCTGGCATGTTCATTCCTGTTTGGCACCATATAACCTTTCTTGTGTTGGTGCACCCTAAAATTATTATTATTATTATTATAATCACATTGTCCATAACGTCCCATCTCATCGCATAACACATTTTTTGTCCTGTGACATTTTTTATTATCTGCATTTCTTAAACAGTTTTGAATGGGTTGTTCCCAAACTTCGTATACTCATAACAACTGAAAACCTACAACGTGGCTCCAGCGTATATGGAGTGTCTACAAGAGAATTTGCAGCAACTCTGTAGTTCGGGGTGAGAAGGTTCTAGGCCCGTTCTCCATATTTTATGTCGATGTAAATGGAGGATGAGTGGCTGCCAGGGTAGAATACAACCACTGCAATCTCACAAACACACTGTCACATGCAGAGGTGGGGCAGGGCCCCATTCATGTTCACTTTGTCATGTTTTATCATGCTCATTCAATGTCTTTATCATGACACCGCGTATGCTAACGTGGAAACGTGGCTCCATCGTAAATGGAGTGTCTACTACAGAATTTGCAGCAACTCTGCAGTTCTCCAGGTAAGAAGGTTCTAGGCCCATTCTCCATATTTTATCTTCATGTCAATGGAGGATGAGTCTGGCACGTTCATTCCCGTTAGGCGCCATATAACCTTTCATGTGTTGGTGCGCCTTACACCCAATTCCAATTCAGTTTTCAAGACGGAGCTCTGGACTCATTTTTGTGTGTTCTTTAAAAAGAACATTATTGGTTCAAACATATTTTATTTCTCGTTATTTTTACAGCATAATGTTTGTACACAATAGGAGAAAAAGCAGAATGAAAGTAAAATATCTATGATGTTCTTCTCCTAAAAAGAACATTATTGGCTAGGTTTATTTTGTGAATACAGATGAAACTGCAGATGAAACATAATCTAGTACAGATTATATGAAATATTTACTCTCTTTGGATGATAGAATATTTTGTTATTAGTTTATTAAAATACAAATACTGTTATGTTATTAAAATACCTATTTTGTTTATTTTAAGCATGTGCAATATATACAATTTATTTAATGTGACATTCCCATATTTCCACTTTCATACTCAAACCAAAAAACACTCTTATTTCATATTGTACTCTGATTTCTAGAGTCATGAAAATCTATAATCAGTAGATGTGGAGTCCAAAAAATGTGTACTATGGAAAGATAACTCAGCATTTCAACTCAACAATATATTTACAATTCATCACCCTTACTGGGTCTTAAATTAACATCTACATTTAAAATTATAATTTACAGTCAATAATTGTTGAAAACAACCCCTTTTTTTGTTCTTTTCAATTAAAAACAGAATTATCAAATAGAAATTAAAATGTAGAAACTTCAAATACAACATTTGGTTAGATTATAGAAGTGTGAAATAAAGTGTCATTTTACAATGTTGAATACAATACTGAATTCATTTGGACTCGTACCCATCTTGACCTCCTCCAAATATGGATTGTGTCTGCTGGGTATGGAAGTCATACATTTTTAACACATTCACATTTGTAAAACTATTTTAGGATACTGGCATAAAATGCATTCAAACAATTTCAAAAGAAAAATATCTGTTCAAGGGGAAAACAGCAATCTTGAAGATTTTATCAAGTATTAAAATCAAAATCTCAATTCATTAATTCAGGGCTATTTTGACGTTAAACCTGTTTGCATATAAGTAGTTAAAATGGCATACAATTTTGAGTTTTTCAATTTATCTTTATTATTTTACTGTGAGTTTAAATATATTAATGATGCAATATAATCGAAAATTAGTAACAAACAATGTTTGAACTATTCTGTTAATAAATATGAATGATTTGCAAATATACACGTTATGAAGAAAAACAAATGGTACACTGGTGTTTAAACAATTAATCAGGATTTCCATGTGACCCTTTACGAGATATAAAGAGAACGGTTTACACCGTGTGGGGTTTAGTCGTGTTCTTTGAGTAAAAGAATTGGTTTGTACCCCAACTGTAAAACTTGGGTAAATGTTTATTTTCTGATTCTAGTGTAAGGATCCGATTAATTTGATCTGTCGTTGTTTATAATTGAAAGCACTTTGTAAGGTAAAAGTTTGAAATATAAAACAGTTTCACCTGTACAGAAGATCCATCATATTGACAATGTGAACATTATAAACAGAAAATAAAAAAGTTATAACGTCTGTATCGAGACTTTTTGACTGCCCCTCGTATATTATAAATTATTGTAAATAAAAGTAGTAATAAATAGGATATTTGTTTATCATTTTCCATTCCCACATTTTTTTTATTTCAATGTTACCCCAAGCCAAAAAAACACAAAAAAACTATATGTCAAAGTCATGTACACATGGGTGTGTGTTTAAATATACTAAATTTGGTCACATTTTCAGAATACGTGAGAATGTAGAATGTATGCATGTGAGCTTGATTTAACACAAAAATATGCGTGTCTTATGCCCAATCAGGGTTCGACACTAACGCTAGCCCGCTAGCCCGAGGCTAGTCACTTTCCAGAGGGTAGGCCTAGTAAAAACTCACAGTTGACAAGCACGACAGGCTAGTTGTTTTTATTATTTAAACGACAATTTTAAATGATCTTATATGATCCTGATGTTGAAAGTTGCCAAAAATCATTTCAATTTTTCGCTATTCAAACTCTTCAATATCAATATGTAATGTAGGGTACGATATAGACCAAGACATGCACCTGCGAATGTGCGAATGTGTAAGGTGTGTCAGATTACTAAACACTGCTTGGCCATTTTTTCTTTGATGCTGAAAAATAACCCGCGTTTTATGCATGTCCCCACAGATGCTAGCATTTCTATCACTATATTAATTTTATTGCCATGATGACTGCGACCTTCACATTGTAAACAAAAAGTGACAATATTTAAATACGGAACTGTCTCCATCGAAACAAATGAAAAACAGCTTAGGAAAAGCTTCATCAGCAAAAAACTACATGATTTAAATAAACACATCCGTGTATTTTAGCCATCGTGGAAGTGCCTTACAGAGCCTTTTTACCAGTTTTTGGGAAGGGGCCTTTTGCCCTTAATTGAAAAAAAATCCATAAATGGGGAATGAAATTTGCCAAGGTAAGTCTGCATGACTTTAAAAGAAATTTGAGTGAGGAAACGGCCTTATACAGGCCGCTGCAAAGAATGGTATAATGACCGTGGCCTGTAAATGGACTGACTACGACCTAGTCGGAAACCTGTTGTCTTGCAATATTTACAAGCAGTACAGTCGTATAGGAAAAGCAACCTCAGCTATAGATGAGATGGATTATGAAGTTTCCCCTCAGATATGCCTTCGCCAGGAAGCGAACCCATTCTGGTCAGATGTCTGTCTATAGCTCCAAAGCCAAGGCCTTGTCCATGGAGCTACCAAGGCATGATATTTTGGTATATTTTTATTTTGCCGTAAAAGAGTAAAAGGAGGACAAGTTGGTTTTAAGAAGGGCTAGTAAAAATAAGAAGGCACTAGCCCTGTAGGCTAGTTAGTAGTCATAAAAAGTTAGTGTCTTACCCTGCCAATGCGTGTGACTTGACAGGTATGCATCTTACAGTTCCATGTTGAACCATGTCCAGTTTGTGTATATTGGAGTACAGTCACAGAGATAAGGAGTTTAAACTTATCCACTGTGCTGACCGAGGTTATAGCTGTGGGTAATTCATTCCTATGTACAACTGTCCTGGAGTTGAATGAGTATTTGTAAGAATCCTTGGTTGTATGGATGTATTTGAAGCCAGTTAGGTTACTTTGTCTTGTCTAAGGTTACTTTGTCTTGTCTAAGGTTACCTTGTCTTGTCTAAGGTTACTTTGTCTTGTCTAAGGTTACCTTGTCTTGTCTAAGGTTACTTTGTCTTGTCTAAGGTTACTTTGTCTTGTCTAAGGTTACCTTGTCTTGTCTAAGGTTACTTTTTCTTGTCTTAGGTTACCTTGTCTTGTCTAAGGTTACTTTGTCTTGTCTAAGGTTACCTTGTCTTGTCTAAGGTTACTTTGTCTTGTCTAAGGTTACTTTGTCTTGTCTAAGGTTACCTTGTCTTGTCTAAGGTTACTTTGTCTTGTCTATGGTTACTTTGTCTTGTCTAAGGTTACTTTGTCTTGTCTAAGGTTACCTTGTCTTGTCTAAGGTTACTTTGTCTTGTCTAAGGTTACCTTGTCTTGTCTAAGGTTACTTTGTCTTGTCTAAGGTTACTTGTCTTGTCTAAGGTTACTTTGTCTTGTCTAAGGTTACTTTGTCTTGTCTAAGGTTACCTTGTCTTGTCTAAGGTTACCTTGTCTTGTCTAAGGTTACTTTGTCTTGTCTAAGGTTACTTTGTCTTGTCTAAGGAAATGAAAGGGTATGCCGTAAGTTTATATATATTGACTATAACACGATACTTACATTTCAGTGGATGACAAGGACAAGTGGCCTATGGATGTAACAATTTCATGGATGTGTTCGACCCAGCAACCATTCAGGTTCTTAAAATATTTCGTAAGTATTATTTTTGAATTATCTCATTTAATTGTAGCTTAATCACTGGCCCCGCCCCTGGGTTACATGTTGGTTTGAGTGTTTATATTGGTTGATTTGTTATAAAGCCAGCCAAACTTGAGCCAAATACATTCCTCCACCATATCTTGGTTATTGAAGACAGTTTATAGAAAACTAGTTTGACATTGCCATATCTGACACGCAATCCTTCTATTCCCACTCCCCCACCCCATCCCATCATGGACACCATATAGCCAGTAGAGCAATACAGGCCCTCTTGGGCTCATTGTTTGTAGGTTTTTGTATGGGCAAATAAAAAACAACAATATATACAGCAAAAGATGTTAGTAATATACAGTCCTTCATAAAGACAGTTAAATAATATTGCCCTTTGTAATACTTAGCACCCAATTTGGGGAGCATCCATCGGTTCTACAGATATTCTTGTTTGTTGTCCGTGTTTAGTACGTACTGTATCCCCTCTCCGCAATCCATAAAATGGTCAAAAAACACCAATATATACAGCAAAAGATGTTAGTAATATACGGTCCTTCATAAACCCGCTTCATAAAGGATAGTAGAGTAAACCAATGAAATAGATTTAATATAAAATTATACAATTGATATATTTACAGGAGCTACAAGTTCTGGACAAACACAGAGCCACAGTAGTCAAGGTAATGTATGACTTCTACTGTTAAGCTATTGGACAAACACAGAGCCACAGTAGTCAAGGTAATGTATGACTTCTACTGTTAAGCTATTGGACAAACACAGAGCCACAGTAGTCAAGGTAATGTATGACTTCTACTGTTAAGCTATTGGACAAACACAGAGCCACAGTAGTCAAGGTAATGTATGACTTCTACTGTTAAGCTATTGGACAAACACAGAGCCACAGTAGTCAAGGTAATGTATGACTTCTACTGTTAAGCTATTGGACAAACACAGAGCCACAGTAGTCAAGGTAATGTATGACTTCTACTGTTAAGCTATTGGACAAACAAAGAGCCACAGTAGTCAAGGTAATGTATGGGTTCTACTGTTAAGCTATTGGACAAACACAGAGCCACAGTAGTCAAGGTAATGTATGAGTTCTACTGTTAAGGTATTGGACAAACACAGAGCCACAGTAGTCAAGGTAATGTATGAGTTCTACTGTTAAGCTATTGGACAAACACAGAGCCACAGTAGTCAAGGTAATGTATGAGTTCTACTGTTAAGCTATTGGACAAACACAGAGCCACAGTAGTCAAGGTAAGGTATGAGTTCTACTGATAAGCTATTGGACAAACACAGAGCCACAGTAGTCAAGGTAATGTATGAGTTCTACTGTTCAGCTATTGGACAAACACAGAGCTACAGTAGTCAAGGTATTGTATGAGTTCTACTGTTAAGCTATTGGACAAACACAGAGCCACAGTAGTTGAGGTAATGAATGAGTTCTACTGTTGAGCTATTGGACAAACACAGAGCCACAGTAGTCCAGGTAATGTATGAGTTCTACTGTTAAGGTATTGAACAAACACAGAGCCACAGTAGTCAAGGTAATGTATGAGTTCTACTGTTAAGCTATTGGACAAACACAGAGCCACAGTAGTCAAGGTAATGAATGACTTCTACTGTTAAGCTATTGGACAAACACAGAGCCACAGTAGTCAAGGTAATGTATGACTTCTACTGTTAAGCTATTAGACAAACACAGAGCCACAGTAGTCAAGGTAATGTATGAGTTCTACTGTTAAGCTATTGGACAAACACAGAGCCACAGTAGTCAAGGTCATGTATGAGTTCTACTGTTAAGCTATTGGACGTACGTGCTATGCTTTGTGCAGCTATATGAAGGGGTTTCACGATTATTCGAAATTGCTTCAAACTCCGCTATGATCTGGCCGACTTTGCATCCTTACAATAATTGCGTCACTTAAGTGTAAATGACTTTACATACATCCTGGTTATCACCTGCAGGAAGATATGGATTTCACATCAAGTGTACAGATCTGTAGATCATTGTTGAATGCAATGAGTAGTTACTCATCAGATTAAAAAAGAACGAGTAACAAAGAACATGTTCGGAGTATTTTTTTCTCAGAATGGATGTGAATTAATACATTTTAAAAGAAACAAACATTCTGATTAAATGGATGTTAAGTAAAAAGAAAAACAGTCTGGCCTTTGTAATATTAGACGTATGCTTAGAACAATTCTCATCATGTACATGTAAATATGGGATAAAACATCATGTACATGTAAATACGGGATAAAACATCATGTACATGTAAATATGGGATAAAACATCATGTACATGTAAATACCGGATAAAACATCATGTACATGTAAATACGGGATAAAACATCATGTACATGTAAATATGGGATAAAACATCATGTACATGTAAATATTGGGATAAAACATCATGTACATGTAAATACGGGATAAAACATCATGTACATGTAAATATGGGATAAAACATCATGTACATGTAAATATGGGATAAAACATCATGGATAAAACATCATGTACATGTAAATACAGGATAAAACATCATGTACATGTAAATACGGGATAAAACATCATGTACATGTAAATATGGGATAAAACATCATGGATAAAACATCATGTACATGTAAATACGGGATAAAACATCATGTACATGTAAATATGGGATAAAACATCATGTACATGTAAATATGGGATAAAACATCATGTACATGTAACTATGGGATAAAACATCATGTACATGTAAATATGGGATAAAACATCATGTACATGTAAATATGGGATAAAACTGTTCAACAGGGCAATACACAAAAATACAATAATCACGATTTTTTAAAATTTGGAGTCTTTGTATAAGTCAAGTTAATGAGTAATAATTCTTAAAATTTTTAAAAATTGAGGGTATTTGTGAAAAAATACTCAAATACTCAGCTTATCTAAAGCTCTGCGTTATCATAGGGATAATATCACCATAGTTTATCGATAATGTTCTATATGTACTTCCTGCATTCGATTATCTCAATGCACATGGTCGGGAATCGAGGTCTTTTTCCTTATGGTGTAAGATCACCTTTTTATTTGGTGCACCGTATAACGTAAGTCATACAAAATGTCTGATGATTGAAACTATATTAGTTAAACATTGTTTGTGTGACGCGTTTAATCCATTTTCGGCATTATGATACATTGTAGGTAAAATGGGCGAGAGTGAACTATCACTACGACATCGGTAGTCCCTACACGCTGAGGCTGGCGTCTGGCGACAGTATTGCAACATTGTTATCTGGATGTCAGTCAGGGCGTTACAAAAATAGAATTCTTCGATCTATCAAGGAGTGGCTGCAATACTGTTGTAACTGTATATAAATATAAAAAACAAGATGCAACACTTTGCCTTTAGCCCTCAGTATATTAGGAAACAAGGAAACCAGCGCATACAAATTAAACAACTTTTTGACTGTATATTTAAGAAACTAACACACCAAATAACTCATAATTACACTGCAAAACCTTATCAAAACTCTATCTAGGTGTTCAGGTCATATAATAATGTAAATGTGTTGATTAAAAATATAGATGTTTTTCACTGGTTCTTAAAATACATGCGATTGAATATGCTTAAAGTGAATTATGAGTTGGTAACGCTTTTAGTTGACGCTGCAGTTTTGGGTGTTTGGCCTGGCTGGATAAGCCCTTTGTATTTGTCTTTGTATATTCTCAAAACATGTAAGTCCTAATTATATATCTTCTTGTCAGTATGTTTAGAAACAGTGTACAAAATTCTGTTGTAAGATTTGGCTGTTGATGGAGTACTACTTTAAACATACCCCAATCAGTATTTAATAGGAAACAAGTACTAAATCATTCATGGGAGTATTAACAAGTGTTCTGACGCACATGACAGAATTCCTGCAATCTGATTGGCTGGCTTTACAAAGTATGTGACTGTTGTGCCTAATAACCGGTTCAAAATCAAATGTTTTGCAGCAGTAAATTAATTGTTTAACGGTCACAATTCTTGTTAAATTTGTGACCGTAAAATGACATGTCTCAAAATTCAAAATTTCAATACAGATAGTCCTGTAGTAGTATATCTTGTATGACAGCGGTGAGGGGGCTTATAGCTTTAACCATGTCCGTCCAAGTGTCCGTCCATTAGTCCCAAGAAGTGTCTATCTCCTCCTACTGTTTCTAACTGATTGATACAAAACTTTACAGGATGCTTACCTTTGATGTCAAGGTGTGCATATCTACTCAGCATCAAAATCCACTTTGTATTACTCGAGTTTTGCACTTTCTTTTTTGTCAAATTTTACGTTAAAAAATCTTGTGAGTCTATCTCATCCTACAGTTTTCAACCGATTGTTTCAAAACTTTACAGGATGCTTAACTATGATGTCAACATTTGCATATTGATTCTACGTCAAAATCAACTTTATATTAACCAGAGTTAAATTCCCTTTTTGCGTTTTTCGCCGATTGTTTTCTTTGGGGGCATCCGTGTTTCATGGACACATTTCTAATTTTTAGTTACATCTTGTTTTTATACAGCAGCTTATTTATTAAGTTCATAATGAACTTCAAGATAACCATTTTTGTATTATTATTTCTTCATGAATTTGATCAGGTTTGGAGTGGTTGCCATGGCAAGATGCATCACATGATCTGCTGGTTGCCCTTCACCCGCCATACTCGGTTATTCTGTGGAATGCTGACACGGGTACCAAACTGTGGAAGAAGTCGTACACTGAGACACTCATGTCATTGGCCATGGACCCCTTCAGTCACAGAAACATGGCATGTAAGCATGAGATTCTTTCAATCTATCAGGGACATAATTTTTCACTCCAATCCAAACATGAGTTCTGTTTTCATTCCAGTGCATTTCATTTCATTTAAGTTTTGTTTGCATTTTTATGCCCCCAAAGGGTGGCATATAGTAGAAACTGTTGCACCGTCCTTCCGTCCGTCCGTCCGTCCAATTGTGTCCGGTTAATAACTCTGACAATAATGGACGGATAACTTGGTACAATTGCTCGCCACAACAAGACAAAAGTGTCATGCACTAAATCCAGGTCCTTGGCTCCAAGGCCAAGGTCACACTTAGAGGTCAAAGATCAAAATGAAGTGCTTTTGTGTCCGGTCAATAACTCTGACATTCATGGACAGATTTTCAAATAACTTGGCACACGTGCTCACCACAACAAGACAATGTGTCACGCATTCCAGGACGGATTTTCAAATAACTTGGCACAAGTGCTCACCTCAACAAGACAACATGTTATGCACAAAATCCAGGTCTGTTTTCAAGGTCAAGGTCATACTTAGAGGTCAAAGGTCACTTCGAGGGCATTTGTCATTTACAGTGACATTTCTTGTTGATTTTTAGCTCTGCTGGCTCAAGGCCAGACAAGGAATGATGCTTTGTCTATCGTCTGTTCATTTTTAGCTCTACTGGCCATATTGTTCAAAGATCGGTTAGCTTAATCCTTGGTAGGGCTTATGCCATGGTCTGTTGTCCGTCATCCATCCGTCGTTCATCCATCCATCCGTCGTGCATAAATTGTTTGGTGTGGACACTCTAGAATCTTCATTTGCATCTGATCTTTACCAAACTTATACAGTAGTTATATATACATAATATCTTGGACGAGCTCTTGAACCAGTCAGATTTGACATCTTGTAGCTCAGTTATTTGCGCTTAAATTTACAAAAATGCATAATTTTGCCTTGTGTACACTCAGCCCCTCTATCTTTTATCCAATCTGAAGCAGACTTACACAGTAGCTATGAATCTAAAAGATCTTGGACTATTTCTTGAAGCAGCCAGATTTGACAGCTTATAGCCGAGTTATCTGCCCTTGAATTGGCAAAAATGCAAAAATGCATGATTTTAGCCTTGTGGGCACACTAGCAGCTCCATCTTATGGGATGGCGATTTGTCCGTCGTCCGTCCGTCGTCCATCCGTCGTCCATTAACTTTTGCCTTGTGAACACTCTAGGGCCTTCATTATTAATTGAATCTTTACGAAACTTTGCCAGTGTCTTTATATCAATGAAAGCTCGGACAAGTTCGAAAACCAGCCAGATCGAAATAATTTCACCTGAGTTATGGCCCTTGTTTTGCTGAAAAATGCCATATTAAGCCTTGTGAACACTATTCATTTATTCATATTATTTGATCTTTACCAAACTTGCATAGATTGTTAATATCAATGAAAGCTCGGACAAGTTCGAAAACCAGCCAAATCGGATCGGTAACACCGGAGTTATGGCCCTTGTCTTTTCTGAAAATTGCTATTTTCTGCCTTGTGAATGCTCTAGCACCTTCATTTATTATTTGATCATAACCAAACTTGCACAGATTGTTTATACTAATTAAAGCTTGGACAAGTTCGAAAACCAGCTAAATCGGTTCAGTAAAACCGGAGTTATGGCCCTTATTTTTTTCTGAAAAATGCTATTTTCTGCCTTGTGAACACTCTAGGGCCTTCAATATTAATCGGATCTTTACTTAACTTTGTCAGTGTCTTTATATCAATGAAAGCACGAACAAGCACCTTCATTTATTATTTGATCTTTACCAAACTTGCAAAGATTGTTAATATCAATAAAAGCTCGGACAAGTTCGAAAACCAGCTAGATTAGACCATTAACAGCGGAGTTATTGCCCTTGATTTAGTTAAAAAATGCTATATTTTGCCTCGTTAAGACGATAGGGGCTTGTTCATCCGATCTTTATCAAACTTTATCAGATTGTTAATATCAATGAAAGCTCAGACAAGTTCGAAAACCAGAGAGATCGGACCAGTAACAGCGGAGTTATGGCCCTTGATTTTGTTAAAAATGCTATAATTTGCCTCATCTTACGATAGGGCCTTCATTTAGCATCTGATCTTTGCCAAACTTTACCAGATTTTATGACTTTCTTTTTTTTATATTTAATATTATTTATTTTTTTTACCCTTTTTTTTACCCTTTTTTTACCTTTTTAGCTCAACTGATCAGAGATCAGCGGAGCTTATGCCGTGGTGCGGCGTCCGTCGTCCGTCCGTCTGTCCGTCTGTCCGTCTGTCTGTCCGTAAACTTTTATTTGTAGCGACTTCACAGCTGAAACTACTGGATGGATATTCATGAAACTTTACAGAAATGTTGCCCATAAAGTCTAGTTGATCCTAGCAAAAATTCATGTTGATGTGAAATCCAAGATGGCCGCCAAAGCTAAAAATAGAGTTTTAAAATACAAGTTTGTAGCGACTTCTTCTTGAAAACTATAAGTGATATTGATATGGGACTTTTTCTAAAATGATCAGCATGACATGATGTTGATCCTAGTCAAAAATCGTTTTGATTCAACTTTAAACATGGCTGCCAGCGGCCATCTTTGTTTACATAGAGTTATATAGTAAAAACTTGTAGCGACTACTTCTCTGAAACTACTTGGCGGATTGTCATGAAACTTTACAGGAATGTTGCTCTTGATGTCTAATTGATCCTAGAAAAATTTCAGGTCGGCCGAAAATTCAAGATGGCCGTCACAGCTAAAAATAGATTTTTAAAAAATAAGTTTGTAGCGACTACTTCTTGAAAACTATAAGTGATATTGATATGGGACTTTTTCTAAAATGATCAGCATTACATGATGTTGATCCTAGTCAAAAATCGTTTTGATTCAACGTTAAACATGGCTGCCAGCGGCCATTTTTGTTTACATAGAGTTATATAGTAAAAACTTGTAGCGACTACTCCTCTGAAACAACTTGGCGGATTGTCATGAAACTTTACAGGAATGTTGCTCTTGATGTCTTATTGATCCTATCAAAATTTCAGGTCGGCCGGAAATTCAAGATGGCCGTCACAGCTAAAAATAGATTTTTAAAAAATAAGTTTGTAGCGACTACTTCTTGAAAACTATAAGTGATATTGATATGGGACTTTAAAACGATCAGCATGACATGATGTAGATCCTTGTGGAAAATTATTTTGATTCGACGTTAAACATGGCTGCCAGTGGCCATCTTTGGTTACATAGAGTTATATAGTAAAAACTTGTAGCGACTACTCCTCTGAAACTACTTGACGGATGTTCATGAAACTTCACAGGAATGTTGCACTTGATGTCTAGTTGATCCTTGAAAAATTTCAGGTCGGCCGGAATTCAAGATGGCCGCCACAGCTAAAAATAGATTTAAAATAAATAAGTTGTAGCGACTACTTCTTCAAAACAATAAGAGATATTGATATGGGACTTTTTCTAAAATGATCAGTAGACATGATGTTGGTCCTTGTCGAAAATCGTTTGATTTGACCTTAAACATGGCTGCTTTGTTTACATAGAGTTATATAATGAAAACTTGTAGCGACTACTTCTTTGAAACTACCTGACGGATTTTCATGAAACTTCACAGGAATGTTGCTCTTAATGTCTTATTGATCTTAGCAAATTTCAGGTAGGCCGGAAATTCAAGATGGCCGCCACGGTTAAAAATAGATTTTCAAAACAAGTCTGTAGCGACTACTTCCTGAAATCAAAATCAATCAGTAGAGCTTCAGGTCATTGACCTCTTGTTTTTTAGCTCTATGTTGGACCAGTCGGACAGTAACAGAGGAGTTATGGCTCTTGATTTAGTTAAAAATGCTATATTTTGCCTCATTAAGAATATTTTTTATCCGATCTTTACCAAACTTATCAGATTGTTAATGTCAATAAAAGCTTGGTCAAGTTCGAAATCAGAGAGATCGGACCAGTAACAGCGGAGTTATGACCCTTGATTTGTTAAAAATGCTATAATTTGCCTCGTCTTACGATAGGGCCTTCATTTTGCATCTGATCTTTGCCAAACTTTACCAGATTTATGACTTTCTTCTTTTTATATTTAATATTATTTATTATTTATTTATTTTTTACCCTTTTTTTTTTTTTTTTTTTATACCTTTTTTTGATTTTTTTTTACCTTTTTTTTTTTAGCTCTATGTTGGACCAGTCGGACCAGTAACAGAGGAGTTTATGGCTCTTGATTTAGTTAAAAATGCTATATTTTGCCTCATTAATACGGTAGGGCCTTCATTTTTCATCTGGGGGCGTCCGTGGCCAAATGGTTAACGTCTCTGACTTGAAATCACTTGCCCCTCACCGCTGTAGGTTCGATCCCTCAGGGGCCTAGGAATCTTTATGTGAGGAAGCTATCCAGCTGGCTTGCGGAACGTCGGTGGTTCTACCCAGGTGCCCGCCCATGCACGAAAATTGCCGGAGGGGCACCTGAGGTCTTCCTCCACCAATGGAAGCTGGAAAGTCGCCATATGACCTTAGCTGTTGGTGTGACTATAAAATCCAATTCAATCAATCAATCAATCATTTTTCATCTGATCTTTACCAAACTTTACCAGATTCTTTAGTTATTTCCCTCAGATTATTTAGTTATTTCCCTTGATTTAGTTGAAAAGCTGTATTTTGCCCAAAACTTTCAAAAAAAGTAAATGGCAGTCTCTCGCTTCATTGATGTAATAAGAGCCATGTTGGCCAGTAGAGCGTCCACAGGCCCTCTTGGGCCTCTTGTTTATCTTATCTTAACGAAACTTAGCTGTAGTCTAAGATCTCGGACGACTTTTTGAACCAGCCAGATTTATTCGCTAATAAATAAATCTGCCCTTGAATTTGCAAAGATGCATAAGTTTGTCTCATGGGTACTCTAGCCCTTACATTTTTAGCTCACCTGAGCTCAGGGTGAGCTATTGTGATCGCTCTTCATCTGTCGTCCGTCCGTCAGTCCGAAAGAAACAAGCTGGAAAACAAGCTGGAAAACTTTAAAAATCCTCTTCTCTAAAACTACTGGCTTGATTCAAAATAATTTCACAGAAAGGAAGTTTTGGTGACCTTCTACCAATATCATTCAGGCCGGATTGATTCGTCAAAAAACATGGCTGCCAAGGCTTATTTTTGCTATATTTCTATATGGAATTCTCATCAGAAACCGCTTGATGGATTTCAAAATAATTTCACAGAAATGATGTTGGGTGACCCTCTAGCAAGATTGTCAAAAATCATGCAGGGGGGGGGGGGGGGGGGGGGGGGGGGGGTAGTTTCCCTATATAACTATATCAGAATTATAAAAAAAAATCATAATTTTGTATTATTACAATAAAAACACATTAATTTCCTGCTGATCTGAACAAACTTCACAAAATGTGTAAAATAAGCTGTGGACAAGTTCTGCAACTAGGTACATCAGACGGTATCAGGGTGAGTTATCTGCCTTTGAACATACAAACATTACATAGCACTTCCATATTTTATCGAATCCAAACCAGACTTTCACAGTTTCATGCAAAATAATAAGGTCTTAGACAGGTCCTTTAATCAGGTATAATGGTGAGTTATCTGCCCTTGAATTGGCAAGGAGGCATAATTTTGCCTTGTGGGCACTCTAGGACTCTACATTTTTTATCAGATCTTACCCAAACTTAAAGAGTAGATATATCCTTACAGTCTCGGAAAAGATCTTGAACCAGCCAGGTTCAGTCTCAGTTATGACCCTTGAATTATCAAAATATTAATAATTTGCCATTGTTACTATAAAAACACTTTAATTTGCCATCTGATCTGAACCAAATGTTTACAGAGTGTATAATAAATAAGATCTCATGCAAGTAGTTAACCACGTATATCTGATGGTATCAAAGTGAGTTATCTGTAGTTAACCACGTATATCTGATGGTATCAAAGTGAGTTATCTGTAGTTTAACCACGTATATCTGATGGTATCAAAGTGAGTTATCTGTAGTTAACCACGTATATCTGATGGTATCAAGTGAGTTATCTGTACTTTACCACGTATATCTGATGGTATCAAAGTGAGTTATCTGTAGTTTAACCACGTATATCTGATGGTATCAAAGTGAGTTATCTGTAGTTAACCACGTATATCTGATGGTATCAAAGTGAGTTATCTGTAGTTTAACCACGTATATCTGATGGTATCAAAGTGAGTTATCTGTAGTTTAACCACGTATATCTGATGGTATCAAAGTGAGTTATCTGTAGTTAACCACGTATATCTGATGGTATCAAAGTGAGTTATCTGTACTTTAACCACGTATATCTGATGGTATCAAAGTGAGTTATCTGTAGTTTAACCACGTATATCTGATGGTATCAAAGTGAGTTATCTGTAATTAACCACGTATATCTGATGGTATCAAAGTGAGTTATCTGTAGTTAACCACGTATATCTGATGGTATCAAGTGAGTTATCTGTACTTTAACCACGTATATCTGATGGTATCAAAGTGAGTTATCTGTAGTTTAACCACGTATATCTGATGGTATCAAAGTGAGTTATCTGTAGTTAACCACGTATATCTGATGGTATCAAGTGAGTTATCTGTAGTTAACCACGTATATCTGATGGTATCAAAGTCAGTTATCTGTAGTTTAACCACGTATATCTGATGGTATCAAAGTCAGTTATCTGCCCTTGAATCTGCAAAAAATATTACTACACCATACCATTTTCATTTGTCATTCACTCGAAACCAAACAGAATGTGTTATAGAATAATCAAATCTTGGACAAGTTTTCCAATCATGCATAATTATCAGATAATACTAAAGTGAGTTATCTGCCCTTGAATAGAAAACATGGCATAACTTGGCCTTGTTACCTCTATAGCCTTTCCATTTTACATCCAATATTAACACCTTTTTTACAGAATGTGAATAATAATAAGATCATTGACAATTTTTTCAATCATGAATACCTGTTGGTATTGAAGGGAGTTTTTTGCTCTTGAATTGAAAAAAATGCCATAGTTTTGGCCTTCAGAACTTTTATGCCATGCAGATAACTCACTTTAATACTGTCTGATATGCATGATCACCAGATATATGTGGTTGAACTATTTTATCAGATCTTATTATTATACAAACTCTGTGAACATTTGCTTAAGAACAGATGGAAATTCCAGTTACCACTACAGCGCTTCCATTTTCACCCTATCTTAACCAAACTTACACAGTAGTTATATATCCATAAGATCTCGTACAAGCTCTTAAACCAGCCAAATTCGATCACTAATATGTGCAGAAACCCGTTACGTAACAATTCCTGATCAATAAAACACTGCAAAGGTCAATAAAATGCAGTGGTCACAAATTATACTGTGGGAAGGCCCTATTCAATGGAGTGTGGTATATTGACTTATTGATGTTTGTATACATGTGAATGACGATTTTATGAAATGAATAGAAAAACAATCTTTAATAAACATATAAATGTAAATTTAATTATTTAAAGTCATAGCCACTTACAGTGAGCCAACATCTACAAATAATTAAAATTACATTTAATGCTAATAAAATTATTTTATTTTCATTTCATAACCTTAAAATGAAAAATCATAATTATTTAGTGGATCTTAAATAAATAAATGAAGACATACATTTAAATAATTTGTATAATCAGAATAATAATAAAAGGGCTTATACAAGAAACTGTAAGATATACAATATTTATTCATCTACAATTATGGGCCATTTCTGGCGCATTACAATCACATAATATAATAACAACATGTAAACAAAGCATATAAAGAAACTCAGGCTTGAATTTGATGAAATGAAACACAAATAAATAAAGATTTATAATTAAAGATAAAAAACAAAAACATTAACTATTCACTACCTACTTTTAATGTAAGGGAGATAACTCAATAATTATACAAAGTATTTAAATGATGATTTGTTTCCCTTACATTGAAGTTTGGAAAGTTTTATGGAATTTTTATTAAACGTATACGTAACAAATTAACTATTGATAAATAAGTTTAATATTGTTGAGAATGCAAACCCAACAGAGGATTCATACAGACGTAGATATTTTACAACACTTCCATTTATATTGACTAGCGCACTCTAATTATAACATTAGATATATTGCCAAAGCACCTGTAAAGGATGTTGGAAATGGATTCATACACATAATAGTGCAGTATCTATTCAGTAAATAATCTTCAACAGTTCAAAACGTTTGATATAACATATAAATATATATTTTGATACATAAGTGATAACATCAGTGTCTTCATTGCTTAACAACCATATAAACTTTTGAGAAGAATTTAATAATCTAAAATTTAAAGAACTTCTAAGTATCTCATCAAGAAGCTGCTTTCTTTCATTCACTAAAGATTCACATTCCATGAGGAATTGATACTCATTTTCTACTGAATTATTCTTACATAATCTATAATATCTTAAATTACAATCTATTTTCTTGTAACGACAACTTCTATTTCTAGTTTATGGGTACTGATTCTAAAATTGGTGAAACATTTTCTAATAGAAAAGTCTTTAATAATATGTTACATACTAATCAATATCAGTGGTATGTTATTAATGTAATAGTGTTCCTAATAATACCGTTTTGGCTTTTACCTCGCCCTAACTTTTACTTTAAATCGGCACACATACATTATTATATGACCTGAACACCTGGATAGAGTTTTGATACATGGTTTTGTAGTACAATTTTGCCTTTATTTGGCAGGTTAGTTTGACCTGAACACCTGTATAGAGTTTTGATACACGGTTTTGTAGTACAATTTTGCCTTTATTTGGTGGGTTAGTTTGACCTGAACACCTGGATAGAGTTTTGATACACGGTTTTGTAG
>JAWPHD010014219.1:0-62754 GCA_037043455.1 Cyrtodaria siliqua | reverse complement strand
AATAAGGTATATTTAAGTGTTTTATACGCCCGTATGAAAAACAGGACGTATTATGGTATGGGGTTGTCAGTAGTCCGTCAAGGTCGCCATGACCTTATATGCAAAAACGTATTCCGGACGATAACTTCCAAACCATAAACATCCACATCATGGTACATTGTCCCAGGTGAGAGTAGGAACCCTATTGTCCCCCCACCCACCCCGATTTGGTAAAGTCACATTGGATAGCATGTTGCCTATTTGATGGTGCTTGACCTTGTTTAGTTCTTGAAATAGTCATACATTTCTACTTTACACTTAAACTAGTATTGTCGCCATAATGCATGATGTCATGACTTCACAATGATCGGTGCTAACAGTGATATCTGTTGTTTCATAAATAAAATTGCTTAAAAATACAATCCCAATAATAAAACATTTTTTACGGCTTTTTGACGTCACTGGCGGCAGCCATAATTATTTGATATTGTCATGATGCCATCTGACAAAATTATATCCTGAACTCTACAATCTGTGAAATGAAAATTTTGGTCAGATCTGATCATAAATACAGGAGATAATAGTGATAACAAGATTTCCCTAGAATCAGCACTGGATGCCATCTTGGATGTTGAGCCCACTATTCTCAACTGAGCTCTACAACTATATAAAATTTGATGCACTGCGACTAATATTTCTATTATAAGTGCCACTGAGAAGAAGTAAAAGAAGAAGAAGAAGAAGAAGAAGAAGAAAAAAAAAAGAAGAAAACCAGGTTTTCCATAAGCTTACTACAAAGTTTTGTTCCAGTATTTATTTCCATTTAGTACTAGTGACAACCCCTTGACCCTGCAGTGTCCCCAAATGCAATTCCAAGCTGCCTTTCCAAACAAACTACCTACCCAGAATGTTCTTCGCCATACTTCATTCCTAACAAACATTATAGAGCGGAAAACATTTTTTTCTATTTTCAGTCACAGTGGCCTTGTCCTTGACCCCAGTGACCCCAAATACAATCCCAAGCTTCCTTTCCAGATAAACTACCTACTTAGCAAGTTTCATTGCAATATCTCACTCTTAAAAAAGGTTATTGAGTGGAAAATATTTTTCAATTTTTGGTAACAAAGATCTTGAACCCAGTGAGTGGCCACAAATGCAATATCCCAACCTTTCTTTTTCAGAACAGTGATCTTGACCTTGAACCCTGTGGCCCTCAAATGCAATCCCAACCTTCCTTTTCATTTCATAACTGCCTACCCAGAAATTTCGTCGCCATACCTAATCCTAACAACAGTTATTGAGTGGAATCCATTTTTCTATTTTGAGTAACAGTGACCTTGACCTTGAACTCACTGGCCCAAAATGCAATCCCAACCTTCCTTTCCATAAAAGGTACCTACTCTGCAAGTTTCATCCCAATACCTCATTCCTAACAAAAGTTATTGAGCGGAAACCAAAGTTTGACGACGCCCGCACAATCTGCCGGCCAAAACGACATATGCCTAACTAATAACCAGGCTTTACCAAAGGAAACCTGACTTTTCCAAAGGATAACCTCATTAACTAGAGCAACCTCGATGGGGTGCCCATCGCAAATATCTAAAATTCAATGTCATGCATGTATCCTAGTCAACCAATGTTTCAAAATATGAACAATCGTCTTTAAATCGCGTTGAAGGAGTTTTGGTTACAAGGAAACAATAAGTATGCGAAAAAATCTATTCAGAATTTTGAAAACTGTGGCTTAATTTAATGTTTTATTTTGGCAAATTTGACCTGACAGATCTCTAATTTATAATGTTTGTTGGCTTTATCATATTCTCCAGGAAGTAGACAGACATATCTGTCTGGTTGTTAACATACATACATGTTGTTTTTTCCTGCTTCATTTACTTTTAATTTATTGTGAAAATATACTGGGCAAGAAAAGGAAAGGACAGAGTTATAACTGAATTAACCATTACATATTTTTATGAACACAATCCACTGAATAACAATGGAATCAATATTACATAAAATGGCATGATTGTGTCAAACTTTGTCAAACAAGAGGCCCAAGAGGACCTGTATCGCTCTTCTTTCTATATTGAGTCTTTGATGGGAAACACACCAACAACATGCACAAAATTAATAGGCTTGGTACTGATCATTCCCTGCCAAGTTTCACTGAAATCCAGCCAGTGGGTCTGGAAAACTTTTCTGGATAAAGTTTTTGTATACTATAGGCCTCATTCAACCCGAACACAGCAATGATAGGTGCAACTAGGCTTGGTACTCATCATCCCTGCCAAAATTTGTTAAATTCTTCCAGGAGTTCAGAAGAGACTAGTCTGAATAAAGTGTGTGTATCAAATCTTTATAGGGCAATAACTCTGCAAAAATCATTCAACCGGAACACGGTGATGACATGCACAACTAGGCCTGATAGTGATCATCCCTGCAAAGTTTCACTGAAACCTGGTCAGGGGTTCAGGAGAACGTAGCCTGGACAAAATGTGTGTATTAGACCTTTAAAGGGTAATAACTCAAAATCCTTCAATGGAAATATGGCAATGACATGCATAACTAGGCTTGGTACTGATCATCCCTGCAAAGTTTCATTGAAATCCAGCAAAGGGCTCAAGAGAAATAGTCCAGATAAAGTTTGTGTAGTAAAAATTTTAAAGGGCCATAACTCACCCAAACTAAGTTGAAAAAGGGGCATAATTCTGTAAAATTCATAACAGAGTTATGGCACTTGTTTGTACGTGTTACCCTTATGATAGCGAATACGTATGTAAAGTTTCTGTCAAGCAGTTTCTGAAATATGAGCTTAGCGAAAAAAGTTAACGAAGAAATTGACTAAGGGCAAAAAGGAACATAACTTAAAAACAGGTTGCAGAGGTATGTGATTTGTGTGTAGCATATTATATATTTATACTGAATATATGCGTGAATTTTTATTCAGTTCTGCCAGGCAGTTTCTGAGATACGAGCTTACTGAAAAGGTTAGACATGAAAATGACTAGAAATTGACTAAGTACAAAAAGGGGCATAACTTTGTCAAAATAGATTGCATAGTTATGTGACTTGCACATGGAATGTTATCGATTTATACTGCATACATACCTGACGTTTTACTGAGTTCTGTCAGGCAGTTTCTGAAAAATGAGCATACCAAGAAATTGACTAAGTATAAAAAGGAGCATAACTATGTCAAATTATGTTACAGAGTTATGTGACTTGCACGAGACATATCTATCTATACTGAATACATGTGTGAATTTCATTGAATTCTGTCATTCAATTTATGAGATATGAGCTTACCGAAAAAGGCTAACTAACGGTAACGCGAACGCTGATACTGGGAGGAGTAGAATAGCAAAACATATACTGAGCAAAACATATACATCAGTTGCCAAATAACAAGGTTGACCAAACGTTAAAGGTAAACGGACACATTGCCATGCATTGCGTCCACACAGATATAATAACTTATATTGTGGATTTGAAGACATTTCGAGATATAAATGTCTGGTTACGTATTGGTTTCATTGATAATAGAAATGCTGGAATTTTATTAGTTAAAGATCCAAGTACAGGGACTTACTCTGAGAGATATTTGCATGTTTATCGGATATATGTTTCCCATACCTGACATAAGGTGGGTTTTTCGCGGACGGCTTAGTATCACACTGATGCTGCTCTGTATGTATATTTAGTTATGTTCGAGCCTATTGTATTTGGGTGGGGGTGGGGAGGGAGGGGACGGCTTAGTATCACACTGATGCTGCTCTGTATGTATATTTAGTTATGTTCGAGCCTATTGTATTTGGGTGTGTGGGGGTGGGGGTGTGTGTGTGTGTGTGGGGGGGGGGGGGGGGGGGGGGGGGGGAATTCATAGGGAACTGTAAGTCACTGTTAGCCATACAAGTGGGATATTAAATTTTTCTTCAGACTATGAGGCCCACCCAATAAAAAGCATTTGTGACCAGTATACACATAATAACACATTAAAGAATGTTGTATATTTATTGTGTTGTGCTCTGATTTTTGCTCTAAAAACAATTAAGAAATACCAGAGAAGTTTTGTATTCAAAAGCTAAATTATGAACATATATTTCTTCATTAAAGTAAATTACAAAATGTTGTTAAGCTATTCTTACCCTCAATATAACAATGCTATACAAATAAAAAACTAAGAGCGGGCCTCAATTTATATACAGAGTTGATCAGCCATGAAGCGTGCTGGCTGTAAATATACAAGCTTCCCATGCTTTTTCAATCAGCAAGTGGGTCCTTATATGATATGCGTTGATGGCGGCCACACAAGGTAAACATGTGAGCATCATTAATTTTGAAAATCATTTGAAACCAAATTTATTTTTCTTTACTTTTAATTAACATCCTAACATCATGTCAAGTTACATGCAAATTTGAAAACAATCCAATTACATATATTCAAGTATATATAATGTCCTCCTAAGGGAAGTAATTAACACAATATAAAAAATACCACTCTATATTTTTTCCAATATTTCGATCCTTAAGATCTTTATCAAGGAAAGGTTTTTTTCAGACACACTACATTTTTACATTTTGATCCACAACACATTAAAAAAAATATAGTCATTCTTAACATAGTTATTTAACAAGAGCGCCGCATAACGGAGCATTATATGCCCGTTTCCTTCAGGTTATTATGTTAGTTAGGTCAAACCTATTTGTTTTACAACAATTTTGAAACAGGCCTATGGCTTATTCCAATCATTCTCATTGGGTTATTATGTTAAAAACATTTCCTCCTCTAACCTAGGGCTATGTACCTATGAAGTTTCATAGTAGTGAAGTTATTGTCTGGAATGCATATTTCCATATAAAGTCAGTGTGACCTTGACATTTGACCTACTGGCCCAAAAAAACAATATGGTTTTTCCTATCATCTAGGGTAATGTACCAAGTGTAGGTGTTACAGTTTTGAAGTTATTGTGTTATTATGAGTGTAGGTGTTACGGTTTTGAAGTTATTGTGCAGAATGCATATTCCAAATAAGGTCACTGTGACCTTGACCTTTGAAACCAATTTTTTAGGATTTTTCCTGTCATGTAGGGTAATGTACCTGTGAAGTTTTATAAGTGTAGGTGTTATGGTTTTGAAGTTATTGTGCGGAATGCATATTTCTATATAAGGTCACTGTGACCTTGACCTTTGACCTACTGGCCCCCCAAAAATAGGTTTTCTTCTCTAACCTAGTGTAATGTACCTATAAAGTTTTACAAGTATAGGTGTTATGGTTTGTAAGTTCTTATGCAGAATGCATATTTCCATATAAGATCACTGTGACATTGACCTTTGACCTACTAACCCCAAAATCAATAGGGCTCCTCCTTTCACCTAGGGTAATGCACCTATGAAATTGTATGAGTGTAGTTTTAACGATTTTGAAGTTATTGTGCAGAATACATATTTCCAGATAAGGTCACTGTGACCTTGACCTTTGACCTACTGGCCCCAAAAACAATAGAGTTTCTCCTTTCACCTAGGGTAATGTACCTATAAAGTTTTATGAGTGTAGGTGTTATGGTTTTGAAGTTATTGTGTGGAATGCATATTTCCATACAAGGTCACTGTGACCTTGACCTTTGACTACTTGCTCGCAAAACATACAGTTCCTCCTCAAAACCTAAGGCAATGTACCTATAAAGTTTCATGAGTGTAGCTTTTATGGTTTTGAAGTTATTTTGAGGAATTTATATGTCCATATAAGGTCACTGTGACCTTGAACCTTGATCTACTCACCCCAAAATCATTAGGTTTCCTCCTCTCACCTATAGCAATGTGTCTATGAAGTTTTATGAGTGTAGGTGTTATGGTTTTGAAGCTATTGTGCGGAATGCATATTTCCATATAACGGCATTGTGACCTTGGCCTTTGACCTACTGGCCCCAAAAACAATAGAGTTTCTCCTTTCACCTAGGGTAATGTACCTATAAAGTTTTATGAGTGTAGGTGTTATGGTTTTGAAGTTATTGTGTGGAATGTATATTTCCATACAAGGTCACTGTGACCTTGACCTTGACTACTTGCCCGCAAAACATACAGTTCCTCCTCAAAACCTAAGGCAATGTACCTATAAAGTTTCATGAGTGTAGCTTTTATGGTTTTGAAGTTATTTTGAGGAATTTATATGTCCATATAAGGTCACTGTGACCTTGAACCTTGATCTACTCACCCCAAAATCATTAGGTTTCCTCCTCTCACCTATAGCAATGTGTCTATGAAATTGTATGAGTGTAGGTGTTATGGTTTTGAAGCTATTGTGCGGAATGCATATTTCCATATAACGGCATTGTGACCTTGGCCTTTGACCTACTGGCCCCAAAAACAATAGAGTTTCTCCTTTCACCTAGGGTAATGTACCTATAAAGTTTTATGAGTGTAGGTGTTATGGTTTTGAAGTTATTGTGTGGAATGCATATCTCCATACAAGGTCACTGTGACCTTGACCTTTGACTACTTGCTCGCAAAACATACAGTTCCTCCTCAAAACCTAAGGCAATGTACCTATAAAGTTTCATGAGTGTAGCTTTTATGGTTTTGAAGTTATTTTGAGGAATTTATATGTCCATATAAGGTCACTGTGACCTTGAACCTTGATCTACTCACCCCAAAATCATTAGGTTTCCTCCTCTCACCTATAGCAATGTGTCTATGAAGTTTTATGAGTGTAGGTGTTATGGTTTTGAAGCTATTGTGCGGAATGCATATTTCCATATAACGGCATTGTGACCTTGGCCTTTGACCTACTGGCCCCAAAAACAATAGAGTTTCTCCTTTCACCTAGGGTAATGTACCTATAAAGTTTTATGAGTGTAGGTGTTATGGTTTTGAAGTTATTGTGTGGAATGTATATTTCCATACAAGGTCACTGTGACCTTGACCTTGACTACTTGCCCGCAAAACATACAGTTCCTCCTCAAAACCTAAGGCAATGTACCTATAAAGTTTCATGAGTGTAGCTTTTATGGTTTTGAAGTTATTTTGAGGAATTTATATGTCCATATAAGGTCACTGTGACCTTGAACCTTGATCTACTCACCCCAAAATCATTAGGTTTCCTCCTCTCACCTATAGCAATGTGTCTATGAAATTGTATGAGTGTAGGTGTTATGGTTTTGAAGCTATTGTGCGGAATGCATATTTCCATATAACGGCATTGTGACCTTGGCCTTTGACCTACTGGCCCCAAAAACAATAGAGTTTCTCCTTTCACCTAGGGTAATGTACCTATAAAGTTTTATGAGTGTAGGTGTTATGGTTTTGAAGTTATTGTGTGGAATGCATATCTCCATACAAGGTCACTGTGACCTTGACCTTTGACTACTTGCTCGCAAAACATACAGTTCCTCCTCAAAACCTAAGGCAATGTACCTATAAAGTTTCATGAGTGTAGCTTTTATGGTTTTGAAGTTATTTTGAGGAATTTATATGTCCATATAAGGTCACTGTGACCTTGAACCTTGATCTACTCACCCCAAAATCATTAGGTTTCCTCCTCTCACCTATAGCAATGTGTCTATGAAGTTTTATGAGTGTAGGTGTTATGGTTTTGAAGCTATTGTGCGGAATGCATATTTCCATATAACGGCATTGTGACCTTGGCCTTTGACCTACTGGCCCCAAAAACAATAGAGTTTCTCATTTCACCTAGGGTAATGTACCTATAAAGTTTTATGAGTGTAGGTGTTATGGTTTTGAAGTTATTGTGTGGAATGTATATTTCCATACAAGGTCACTGTGACCTTGACCTTGACTACTTGCCCGCAAAACATACAGTTCCTCCTCAAAACCTAAGGCAATGTACCTATAAAGTTTCATGAGTGTAGCTTTTATGGTTTTGAAGTTATTTTGAGGAATTTATATGTCCATATAAGGTCACTGTGACCTTGAACCTTGATCTACTCACCCCAAAATCATTAGGTTTCCTCCTCTCACCTATAGCAATGTGTCTATGAAATTGTATGAGTGTAGGTGTTATGGTTTTGAAGCTATTGTGCGGAATGCATATTTCCATATAACGGCATTGTGACCTTGGCCTTTGACCTACTGGCCCCAAAAACAATAGAGTTTCTCCTTTCACCTAGGGTAATGTACCTATAAAGTTTTATGAGTGTAGGTGTTATGGTTTTGAAGTTATTGTGTGGAATGTATATTTCCATACAAGGTCACTGTGACCTTGACCTTGACTACTTGCCCGCAAAACATACAGTTCCTCCTCAAAACCTAAGGCAATGTACCTATAAAGTTTCATGAGTGTAGCTTTTATGGTTTTGAAGTTATTTTGAGGAATGCATATGTCCATATAAGGTCACTTTGACCTTGAACCTTGATCTACTCATCCCAAAATCATTAGGTTTCCTCCTCTCACCTATAGCAATGTGTCTATGAAGTTTTATGAGTGTAGGTGTTATGGTTTTGAAGCTATTGTGCGGAATGCATATTTCCATATAACAGCATTGTGACCTTGGCCTTTCACCTACTGGCCCCAAAATCAATAGGATTCCTCCTCTCAGCTAGGGCAATGTACCTATGAAATTTATGAGTGTAGGTGTTATGGTTTTGAAGTTATTATAAAAATGGACGTAACAACGCAATGTTAATCTCCAAATGTAAACTAAACGCTGAGCACGGATAAAATTTGTCGTTCACATTTAACAGCTATCAGGGCATGTTGTTTTCAAGCGCTTAATCCAAACAGATTCCTGGAAAAGTCTTTCTATCTTTGAACAATTGTATAATTTTTCTAAGATATGAAACCCAGCTATATTTTTTGTCATAATGACCATGAAATGTGTAATACGCTAGCAAACAAGAGGGCCAGGATGGTCCTAGATTGCTCACTTGGTAATCATGGGCAAAAAGTCTGCTGTGTCTAGTCTGGCAAGGGTATTTTTGAATTTGTCCCACTTTCTTCTATGAATGAGATTTCATAACAAGAGGCCCAAGAGGGCCTGTAGACGCTCTACTTGTATGATGTAATTCAATAACATAACATGATAGAGGCCAACCCAAGAAACATGTTTCCTATATTTAACTCTATGTAAACTTTGGGTTATCATGACGGCCATTTTGAATATTTGACGACAACTAAAAACACACACTTGATAGAGACCAACAACAGGAACATGTATATGATATTTAACTAGATAGGAATAAGTGGTCATATGTTGTTTGATAAATGGCCTTAAATTTGACCTATGTTTGGCCATGGTGGCCATCATTGATGACTGGAGGCCTCAAAAACATAAATCTGAGGGGGACTAACCCAAAGATCATTGTGATTAAGTTTCATCAAAATCCTTCAAGCGGTTTCAGAGAAGATGTAATTTTTAACTTTTTCCTTTATCACTCTTAGTAAACTTTGTGTCGCTGTGGCGGCCATTTTGATTAGTCAACGATAACGAAAAAACACAAACTTGAAAGAGTCTAACCCAAGGAACATGTTTATGATATTTCACAAGAATGGAATAAGTGGTTTCGGAGGAGATGTTGTTTGAAATTTCCTTAAATTTGACCTAATTTTAGCCATGGTGGCCATCTTGGATGACTGGCAGCCGTGAAAAACACAATTCTGGGGGGACTATCATAAAGATCATTGTAATGAAGTTTCATCAAAATCCTTCAAGCGGTTTTAAGAATGGAATAAGTGGTTTCGGAGATGTTGTTTGAAATTTCCTTAAATTTGACCTAATTTTAGCCATGGTGGCCATCTTGGATGACTGGCAGCCGTGAAAAACACAATTCTGGGGGGACTATCATAAAGATCATTGTAATGAAGTTTCATCAAAATCCTTCAAGCGGTTTTAGAAAAGACGTTATTTTTAGCCTTTTCCTGTTATAACTCTATGTAAACTTTGGATCGCCGTGGCGGCTATTTTCATTATTTGACGATAACGAAAAACACCAACTTGATAGAGGCTAACCCAAGAAACATGTTTATGATATTTCACAAGACTGGAATAAGTGGTTTCGGTTTGAAATTTCCTTTAATTTGACCTAGTTTTAGACATGACGGCCATCTCGGATGACTGGCGGCTGCGAAAAACACAAATCTGAGAGGGACTATCCCAAATATCATGGTGATTAAGTTTCATCAAAATCCATCAAAAAGATATCATTTTTAACTTTTTCGTATATAACTCTATGTAAACTTTGGGTCCCATGGTGGCCATTTTGATTATCCGACAATAAAGAAAAACACAAACTTGATAGAAACCAACCCAAGGAACATGTATATGATATTTCACAAGAATGGAATAAGTGGTTTTGGAGATGTCGTTTAAAATTTCCTTAAATTTGACCTAGTTTTAGCCATGGCGGCAATCTTGGATGACTCAGGCAGCTGGAAAAAAACAACCTGAGAGGGACTATCACAAAGATCATTGTGATTTATATTTCATCAAAATCCTTGAAACGGTTTCAGAGAAGATGTCATTTTTAATGTTTTCCTATATTTATGTAAACTTTGAGTCACCATGTTGGCCATTTTGATTATCCGACAATAAAGAAAAACACAAACTTGATAGAAACCAACCCAAGGAACATGTATATGATATTTCACAAGAATGGAATAAGTGGTTTTGGAGATGTCGTTTAAAATTTCCTTAAATTTGACCTAGTTTTAGCCATGGCGGCAATCTTGGATGACTCAGGCAGCCGGAAAAAAACAACCTGAGAGGGATTATCACAAAGATCATTGTGATTTATATTTCATCAAAATCCTTGAAACGGTTTCAGAGAAGATGTCATTTTTAATGTTTTCCTATATTTATGTAAACTTTGAGTCACCATGTTGGCCATTTTGATTATTCGACAATAAAGAAAAACACAAACTTGATAGAAACCAACCCAAGGAACATGTATATGATATTTCACAAGAATGGAATAAGTGATTTTGGAGGAGATGTCGTTTGAAATTTCCTTAAATTTGACCTAGTTTTAGCCATGGCGGCAATCTTGGATGACTGGCAGCCGCAAAAAAAAAACTGAGAGGGACTATCCAAAAGATCATTGTGATTTAAGTTTCATCAAAATCCTTGAAACGGTTTCAGAGAAGATGTCATTTTTAATGTTTTCCTATATTAAAAACTCTATGTAAACTTTAAAGTCGCTGTGGCGGCCATTTTGACTATTCGATGATAACGAAAAACACAAACTTGATAGAAGCCAACCCAAGGAACATGTTTACGATATTTCACAAGAATGGAATAAGTGGTTTCGGAGGAGATGTCGTTTGAAATTTCCTTCAATTTGACCTAATTTTAGCCATGGTGGCCATTTTGGATGACTGGCAGCCACGTAAAACATAAATCTGAGATGGACTATCCAAAGATCATTATGATTTAAGTTTCATCAAAATCCTTCAAGCGGTTTCACGGAAGATATCATTTTTAATGTTTTCCTATTTAACTCTATGTAAACTTTGGGTCGCTGTGGCGGCCATTTTGATTATTCGACAATAATGAAAAACACAAACTTGATAGAGGCCAACCCAAGAATCATGTTTATGATATTTCACTTGAATGGAATAAGTGGTTTTGGAGGAGATGTCGTTTCCTTAAATTTGACCTAATTTTAGCCATGGTGTCCATCTTGGATGACTGGTGGCCGCGAAAAACATATATCTGAGGGGGACTATCCTCAAGATCATTGTAATGAGTTTCATCAAAATCCTTCAAGCTGTTTCAAAGAAGATGTAATTTTTAGCCTTTTCCTATATTTCCTATATAACTGTATGTAAACTTTGAGTCGCCATGGAGGCCATTATGATCATTCGACGATAACGAAAAACACAAACTTGATAGAGGCCAACCCAAACAACATGTTTATGGTATTTCACAATGATGGAATAAGTGGTTTCGGAGGAGACGTCATTTGAAAATTCCTTAAATTTGACCTAGTTTTAGCCATGGCGGCAATCTTGGATGACTGGCAGCCGGAAAAAAACAACCTGAGAGGGACTATCACAAAGATCATTGTGATTTATATTTCATCAAAATCCTTGAAACGGTTTCAGAGAAGATGTCATTTTTAATGTTTTCCTATATAACTCTATGTAAACTTCGAGTCACCATGTTGGCCATTTTGATTATTCGACAATAAAGAAAAACACAAACTTGATAGAAACCAACCCAAGGAACATGTATATGATATTTCACAAGAATGGAATAAGTGATTTTGGAGGAGATGTTGTTTGAAATTTCCTTAAATTTGACCTAGTTTTAGCCATGGCGGCAATCTTGGATGACTGGCAGCCGCAAAAAAAAAAAGAGAGGGACTATCCAAAAGATCATTGTGATTTAAGTTTCATCAAAATCCTTGAAACGGTTTCAGAGAAGATGTCATTTTTAATGTTTACCTATATTAAAAACTCTATGTAAACTTTGAATCGCTGTGGCGGCCATTTTGACTATTCGATGATAACGAAAAACACAAACTTGATAGAAGCCAACCCAAGGAACATGTTTACGATATTTCACAAGAATGGAATAAGTGGTTTCGGAGGAGATGTCGTTTGAAGTTTCATCTATATCAAGCCAGGGGTTCAGGAGAACTAGCCCGGAAAAATATTGTGGTATCAAAATCATTTAAAGGGCCATAACTCTGCCATATATCTGTAAACCGAAACGCGAAGATGATATGCACAACTAGGCTTGGTGCTGATCATCCCTGTAAAGTTTCATTGAAATCTGGCACGGGGTTCAGAAGTAGATCAGGCAAAGTTTGTGTATTAAAACATTTAAAGGGCCATAATTCTGCCAAAAATCAGTCAACCGGAACATGGCAATGATTTGCACAACAGACATGGAATTGATCATCCCTAAAATGTTTTGTTTAAATCCGGCCAGGGGTTCAGGAGTACTAGTCAGAATCCGGATGGTTTTCGAACTCATCCAAGCTTTCATTGACATTAACAATCTTGTACAGTTTGGTAAAGATCGCATGAAAAATGATGGCCCTATCATCTTAACGAGGCAAAATATAGCACTTTTAATGAAATCAAGGGCCATAACTCCGCTGTTACTGGTCCGATCTGGCCGGTTTTCGAGCTTGTCCAAGCTTTCATTGACAATAACAACCTGGTAAAAGTTGTAAAGGTCGGATGAAAAATGAAGGCCCTATTGTTTTAACGAGGCAAAATATAGCATTTTTAACTAAATCAAGGGCAATAACTCCACTGTTACTGGTCCGATCTGGCTGGTTTTCGAACTTGTCTGAGCTTTCATTGACATTAACAATCTGGTAAAGTTTGTAAAGGTCGGATGAAAAATGAAGGCCCTATCGTCTTAACGAGGCAAAATGTAGCATTTTTAACTAAATCAAGGGCCATAACTCCATTGTTACTGGTCCGATCTAACTGGTTTTCAAACTTGACCGAGCTTTCAATGACATTAACAATCTGGTAAAGTTTGGTAAAGATCGGTTGAAAAATGAAGGCCCTATCGTCTTAACGAGGCAAAATATAGCATTTTTAACTAAATCAAGGGCCATAACTCCGCTGTTACTGGTCCGATATAACTGGTTTTCAATCGTGTCCGAGCTTTCATTGACATTAACAATCTGGTAAAGTTTGGTAAAGATCGAATGAAAAACCAAGGCCCTATCGTCTTAACGAGGCAAAATATAGCATTTTTAACTAATCAAGGGCCATAACTCCGCTGTTACTGGTCCGATCTGGCCGGTTTTCGAGCTTGTCCAAGCTTTCATTGACAATAACAATCTGGTAAAATTTGTAACGGTCGGATGAAAAATGAAGGCCCTATCGTTTTAACGAGGCAAAATATAGCATTTTTAACTAAATCAAGGGCCATAACTCCACTGTTACTGGTCCGATCTGGCTGGTTTTTGAACTTGCCTGAGCTTTCATTTACATTAACAATCTGGTACAGTTTGGTAAAGATCGCATGAAAATGAAGGCCCTATCATCTTAACGAGACAAAATATAGCACTTTTAACAAAATCAAGGGCCATAACTCCGCTGTTACTGATCCGATCTGGCTGGTTTTCGAACTTGTCTGAGCTTTCATTGACATTAACAATCTGGTAAAGTTTGTAAAAGTCGGATGAAAAATGAAGGCCCTATCGTCTTAACGAGGCAAAATGTAGCATTTTTAACTAAATCAAGGGCCATAACTCCATTGTAACTGGTCCGATCTAACTGGTTTTCAAACTTGCCGGAGCTTTCAATGACATTAACAATCTGCTAAAGTTTTGTAAAGATCGGATGAAAAATGAAGGCCCTATTGTCTTAACGAGGCAAAATATAGCATTTTTAACTAAATCAAGGGCCATAACTCCGCTGTTACTGGTCCGATATAACTGGTTTTCAATCGTGTCCGAGCTTTCATTGACATTGTAGCATGGTCGGTGACATTCCCTTTGATGAATGCAGAGCATTAAATCGTTTAATTCAGGGTACCGTAACTAAAGGGGCGTGGCTACACCGTACTATAACTACCGGATATTGGAATTTAGAGTACGGTCATTATGACGTCACAGTGTTACTAAGTACACCATGCTACAAAAAAGATAGAGTCTGTCTCAGCTCGTTGGTTATTTAAACACCTCGATGGGCTAAGCCCATCTCGGTGTTTAAATAAACCAACTCGCTGAGACCAGACTCTATCTATTACTTAGCAATCTGGTAAAGTTTGGTAAAGATCGGATGAAAAATGAAGGCCCTATCGTCTTAACGAGGCAAAATATAGCATTTTTAACTAATCAAGGGCCATAACTCCGCTGTTACTGGTCCGATCTGGCTGTTTTTCGAAATTATTCGAGCTATCATTAACAATAACAATTTGGTAAGGTTTGGTAAAGATCGGATAAAAAATGAATGCCATATCGTCTTAACGAGGCAAAATATAGCATTTTTAACTAAGTCAAGGGCCATAACTCTGCTGTTACCGGTCCGATTTGGCTGGTTTGCAAACCTGTCCGAGCTTTCATTGATATTAACAATCTGGTAAAGTTTGGTAAAGATCACATGAAAAATGAAGTCTCTATCGTCTTAACGAGACAAAAGTTAACGACGGACAGAAGGGCAAACGGACGACGGACAACTAGGCATCCCATAAGCTCTGCTGGCCTTAGGAAAAAGCACGGCATATAATAAGAAATGCACCACGTATAAAGCCTTTTGTACCAAATATAACTGAAACCACGGAATATAAAGACGTATCCACCACATATTAAAATAAGTACCACATATAAAGTCAACAGAAGCACTGCATATAAATACAAACCTACATGTACTTCATATAATGTTCAAAGGACCTCATAGATAAACTACTGCATATGTAGTAATAAATGCACTACACATAATGATAACTGGACCGCATATAATGGTGTATCTACTACATAGTATTACAATGATCATCATAAGACAGTCATGGCGTTCAATAACAGAGATTTACACTGCGTATGCTACAGATATAACAGTCAGTTTGGTAATGAGTTGGTGAGGTGGAAGGTGAAATGGGATATAGCCAAACCAGCTCCACAAAGGATACAAGAAACGTTACAACACACTAATAAGGACCTGTACCCATGTAAAAACAGCATATTGACCGTGCTTCTGACCATGCCACCAACATCAGCGTCTTGCAAAAGATCATTCAGTGCCATGAAACGCATAAAAAACTATTTGCGGTCGACAATGGCTCTCTTCTCTGGTGCTCCTTCACATTTACAAGGACATGTAAATTGATACAGAGAGTGTTATAAATATGTTTGCCTCCACCAAATGTAGAAACATGGACTTTTTCTGAAATATGTTATATTATAGATCTATGCATTAGTAGTAACTATTTCATTTGCCATGATTGCGCAAAATTTCGAAATAATTTGGGAAAATATGTTTTCATATTAATATATGTCATTTTGTTCTGTTTTGATGTTTTTTTGTGAAATCGCAGATTTAAAGGACACACGGCAATCTTTATTTTTTAAAAACTCATGGCGTCCCGCTAGTTTTTCTGCATAACTTGCATTTGTTCAATCATTAATATTAATTATAAGAATAGTATTAAGAAAGTTGGTTTTGCATATTATTAATTTTTGATATTATTGCACCAATAATATATTAAAACTTATAGTATAATAAGACCAAATAGTGAATACTTAAAATTTGATTTATTTCAATGTAACCAGGGTAAAAGCAAAAATGATACTGGATATATAAATCGAGACACCCATTTCAAATACTTCAAGATTGCCGTGTGTCCCTTTAAAAAGCTTGAAATCGTGGGTTAAAAACACTGTTTGCTGCTTACCGTCAGAATGCATGATTTGGCTTCCAATTCAATGGGGGAGTGGTGGGGTGGGGGATTTAGGCACAGATACTCCCCTGCCACTAAAAATCAACTGCCATGTCATTAACATTGCCTAAACTGTATTGAAAAATGATGTTAAACACAACAACAAAACACACACAAAAAATGGCCACCATTAGCTTTTACCTATTTAATTCCTAAAATCAACGAAATAAGAAATTAGAGGAACGTGCCTACATGGATTGAGCAGTTATCATGTGCATAAGGTTTTTCATAATCTGCCTTGACCTTTTTCCTATGACCCACTCACCTTAGACAGTCTACCCAAGAAAATTATTGAAAGTGGATACAGAGATTGAAGAAAGATAGTGTGGAGTTTTTTTATAATCAGGTTATGATGACCTTTACTTATTACCTATTTAAATTCCTAAACAAATAGGGGTCATCAAATCATCATGGCCAGTCTACCCCAAAAAAAAGATAAACATGGCTACATGAATTGAATAGTTGTCATGGGGATAAGCAGGGCTGTACAAATAATTTTTTTAGCCACTAGTCCGGGACTAGTCACCCTGTCAAAAGTGACTAGTCCCAAAGAAATTGTGACTAGTCCCAAAAAATGCACACAAGTCCTAAATACTTTCGATTTCTCAATATGTTAAAACTGCGTCTTGCATACTCATTATAATTCATTATACACAGTAAAGGAAACAATCCTTATTTACTCTTCAACGTGTTAAGTGTTATTGTTTCAATGTATCGCCATTTTCAGCTCACCTTGGTTGAACAGGTAATCACGTGACGAACATGTGATTTACCTGTAGTATTCGTTTCATTGGCTAGCGGGTCTGGATTAAAATAGATCAGGTCAATTGATTGGATTATGCGACAATGCCGACTGTCAATTAAAGTAATTTGGAGGCAGGACTTCCGGCATGGTTGATTGTTGCTAAAATTGCCCGGGGTAATCGCTGATCGCCGCTGTGGATGCTGATTGCATTACATAAGCGAGTGCAATTAAAGGATTACGTTGAGAAGTGTGCTGGAGTATTTTTATGACATGTGGACAAATCTGGGACTGAAATCTTTCAAACAGTGACATGCCCGAATTTTTTTTTTTTTTTTTTTTTTAAATTGGACTAGTCCGGGACTGAAATCTTTGAAAAAGTGACACGCCCGACTTTGGTTTTGGACTAGTCCCGGGCGTCGGGCTATAGGATTTGTACAGCCCTGATAAGGGTTTTCATGATTGGGTCATGGCAACCTTGACCTTTGTTTTACAAACACCATAATGAATACGGGTCATTCTGTTACCATGGACAATCTTTCCATGAAGCTGATGAATGTGACTACATTTTACAATTGACAAGTTATTGGGCGGATATGATTTTTTATGATCCGGGTCATCTTGACCTTGACATTTGAACTATTGATCCCCCCAAAATTAGGACTTACCCTCTCACTGTGACCAGTCTACCAGTGAAATTTTTACAGAGGTTGAAGAGTTATCCTGCAGATAAGATTCATCATTATTGGATCATGATGACTTTTCTGAGCCCCAAAGAATACTGGTCATCCTCTCACCATGGAGTCTACACATGAAGTTTGATTACGACAGCAGAATGGTTTCAAAAATATGGAATGGAAACCAAACTATTTACAGATGGACAGACGGTCAGATGGACAGAGTGACTACTTTGTGAAGAACAAAAATTATGAAACTAGAAATTATCACAATTAGAAGTTCCAAAAGTTTTTTTCAGTCTAGAAAACTTGTAGCTGTATCATTAGTTTCAAGAAAATGTTGATTATTATATAAATAAAAATTGTAATTATTATATTTTTGGTATTTTTTTTTCTTTCTTGCATACCGGACAAGGAAATCCTTCATTTTACTGGGCTTGATATTTCCATCTCACCCTAAGGTCGAGATAAAAGTCACGTGCGCACCAACATCCGGTATGCAGGAAAATATGCAAAAAGTTAGTTGCTGGCGGCGTCAATGCACAACATGTCTCTGATAAGCAAGAAAAAGAATCTATCATGGGTATTCGGTTCAGATAGGGAATTCAAACCCTCAGTATAAGGGTTTTAATCGGAACCACGGGCAGTGTCTCAGTTCCGATAAAAACACTTATACCTCGGGTTGGTATTGCCTATCTTCACTGGATACTCATGAAATATTCTTATAATATTACATACCTGATAATGGTCTGCGGTCCTGACAGCAGTCAAGTCGATTTACCAGTTATTGCTTAGCCAGGTACCGTGTATATTATATGCACTTGTATATATCCATTATCTATTAACCAATAATAACCACAAAAGTTAAACCTTGACCTACATGTAGTTTAGATTTAAAGCATGTCATAAAAAGTAAATCCGATTTTTTTTTATATGTATCTTACAAAAACATAATATATGGATTGCTTATTAATTATTAGGGAACAGTTAGCAATTAACACATTAAATTAATGTCTTTCAACTCAACCCTATTCCTTTATGAGTTCAACTGAATAAAGCTTCCTGTTATGTGAATTGTCATTCGGGGGCGTCTGATAACCTGTACAAAGAAAAAGATTTGATAAGTAGACATGTGTCCAAATTGGGACACGCATGCCCTCACGCAATCCTCGGCCCTATGCTGTAGTATTCTAGATTTTAATATGACGGTATTTTGATTGACTAACACCAGGAATGTCGATCCCACGAGATATTCATTCCTTATTTTACTAGTATTTAATTATATTACTGTCATTAACAGTGGAGGATGCATATCATAATCGAGACTGGACTTGATCTATATTTCATCCAAAGTAGTTCACAACAAACCAAAATTGTGCATGTGATGTTAGATGCATATAAGGAACACTTTGGGGGAGTTTTGTGAAAATCCTTCAAGAAAGAAGAAAGCTACGCGTAGTTGTGGTGGAGACCGGAAGTGACCTCTATCTCATACAAAGTAGGTCACACCAACCCTAAAGTTTGCATATGATCTTAGATGCATATTAGGAACATTCTTGTGGCGTTTGTAAAAATCGCTAGACAGAAGATAAATAAATGAAAGTCATACGCACAGACAAACAGACAAACGGAGTAACAAAAAAATGACACACACCAGAACGACAGTGTGATCGCTAAGTCGAGCTCCGGGTCACAACTCCGGTAATACAATGTTGAACTTTACAACGTATCAGTATGCACATCTTGACATCATAGCTAAGCATCCTGTAAAGCTTCAAAACAACTGGTTGAAAACTGTAGGGGGGAGAGAGACACACAAGATATTTAATGCTAAATTCGAAGAAAAAAGGGCCGTAACTCTGTTAATACATTGTCAATTATAATGCCATATCAATATGCACATCTTGACATTATAGGTAAGCATCCTGTAAAGTTTCAAAACAATCAGTTGAAAACTGTGGGAGAAGATAGGCACACAAGCGTTTCGGGATGAATGGACGGACAGATGGACAGACGGAAGGACATGGCCAGCGCTATATTCCCCCTCACTATTCACTTTCTTTCAGAGAACAAAAATTATACGCTGAAATACCATCAGAAAACAAAAGAGGCATCTCTCTTCATACAAAAATATTTAAAGAAGAAATTGCAACGATATACATCAGCAATATTAACAATTGAGAAAGGGGACATTTAAAGGGGAGGGGTGGTGAGATGGTGAAAGAGTGTATGTTTGTGTGTGTGGGGGTGGGGGCATGGGTGGAGGGTGGAGAGGGGGACTGATGATTGCCATGGGATAGTATGCCCTCTGTACCCTTAATATAAATAGACCAAGCAGACAATTGTGAGAATGTGGGCACATAAGGTCCTGTTGATAATAGAGATAGGCAGAGCTATGCACCATGTGCCTATGAACAATATCAATAACACAGAAAATTGTGGGGAAAAATGAGAGAATGGAATGGTCAAAGGAGGGATGAAAAAGATTGAGATGAGATGGGTTACACTTTATATACTCAGAAAAATTGCAAGGTGGCAGTATGAGTGTTGTTACACAGAAATATTTAAAATTAATAAAATAAAATAAAACACACCCACACCAAGACAACTGAATTAGTTGATGGTGCATATCCAGCCCCATTTACCACTAATGAGGGGTGGAGTGGGAATGAGAATTTATGTAATTTTGTAAGGAAGTAAAACCATTGTTTTAAGTATTGGATTGATGGTGGAAAGGGTGAGGATTGAGGTGGGCAGTATGTACCATATTTATGGTATAAGAATAAACAAAACTAAAACAGAGAAATATGTACAAATTTTTTTTAATTGGGCAACCACATCCGCCCTCCCAACCTTGCTCACTCATCCCCACCCCACTCCCACCACCCTTACCCAACTCTACTCTTTCCCCCATCCACCACAAAACAATCGGCGGTCATATATAACCTTGCATGTGTTGAAAATGACGTAAAAAAACATACAAACAAACAATACCCTCTCTCTCCCCATCCCACCAAATGCACACCAATGGATGAGGATTGACGTTACTTTAAGTATGAAGAAAAAATTACCCCAACCCCTCTTCATGATAGATGAGTGGGGATTGAGGTGAGCAGCATGCACCATAGTTTTAGTGTAAGATAACCAAAAAAAAGACACAAAAAAAACAGAAACATGTACATGTGGTGGGGATAGGGATGAGGGAGGGGGTTACGTGAGCCAGTTATGAACCTGGTTATAGGTTGCAGGTTAAAGTTTTTTGAAAGTAAGCATAACTCTGTTAAAATGAAAGTCAGAGTTATTGGACATGTGTAACAGCATTCCTTGGGTTAAGATGAAGATATGTGTGAAGCTTCATGAACATATGTCAAATACTTTTCAAGTTATGGCCAAGGTTAGGTTGCAGTTTAAAGTGTGACAGACAGTGACGGACGACGAAGGACGACGACGGACGGCAGACTACGATGACCGACAATGGACGACAGACAAAGTGATCCCTAAGTGTCTGCCATGCTACGCAGGTGACACAATACGATGGACGACGACGACAGATGATGGATAAAGTAATCACTAAGTGTCTGCCATGCTATGCAGGTGGCACAATTATTGCACATTTCATAGAAGGCTCTAAGGGTGCCCAGGGAAACCATGATTCATTTGGGTGTATTTAAATACGTTCGATTGTAAATAAGACGGTCATGTGTTCGAGAGTCCCAAGAGGCAAACTTTTATTATTCTGACTTTGTACAGGTCCGTGCACTACTAGATATCTTTAAAGCTACAGTCTCTATTTTAACTATTAATAACTCAGGAGTATGAATAAGTCACGTGTGAAGTAATTTCAAATCGACGGAACTTCCCAAAAGTAGAAATCAATGCGTAAAATTTCACATTTTTATTTAGCCTTTGTACAGGTAACATCGATAAATATACGGCTTCAAAATATATGTGATAAAAAAATAGTTGCCCGCAACGGGATTTGAACCACGCCTTGCACTTGTAAGTTTTGAAGGATGTACGCTGAACCACTAGACCACGGCTATTTATTGGTATTTTGTAGCATTTTTAACACTAAACAGGCATTACGTAATAGCAAGCGCGCACACACAAACTCATCAAGCGCTAAATAACAAGTCGAGATCTGATTGTTTTGAGGAGAAGTATTAGTTTCATATTGATAATATACAGTATTACACCAGGCAATGTTAATTTACACGTGCGACAAGATGGACTACATATTTATTGATCCATCTTGAGTTGCATTCAAATATGTGTTTTTGCCTCATAATAAATGGTAGTTAGAATATTATTTTCTCAAGTAGGGTTATAGTTCAGTGGATAGAGCAGCGGACTTGAAATCAGAAGGTCGTGTGTTCGAGTCTTTTTTTTCCCTTAAAAATTACTGTTACCTGTGTAAGGTATGATGTGCACTATGTTCAATGTCTATACAGTAAATGATTTCCTGCGCTATATTTGCTCGCTGAAATACCCGATTTCGACATGAGCTGGTGAACATGAAGTTATAAATAAAGACACGCCTACAAAGAAGAAATGGATTGATATAGAGACTCTGTAGCTTTAAAGTAAATGATGTTCTGCATTAAATATGATCATTTTTAAATATGTAAATTAACCATGAGCTGGTGAACATGAAATGCTATCAGTCTCAGAACTTTACTGATTTTCAGATGCAGAAGCTCAGAAAATTAAGCTCGAAAATGTCCATAAATATGCATAACTTATTCGTAGTTTCATTTTTTATGTGACGGACAGGCTTATTTACGAAGTATTTGGAAGTTCAACTTTATTATATACAATAACAATAGTTAATTTGAAGAATTTTCAGAGGGAGAAATCGGTCTTCAATACCAGCAAACCAAATATGGCTGACATTGCATATGGAGTCAGACTATTAAACCAGAGGTTTAAGAAGTAGAGATTGGGCATTTACTCAAATGTCACATAATCTCGTAATAATTTTGACACAAGGTAAAACTACAAAATCTCATTCTTTATGTTCTGTTTTTTATATTTAAAGCAGAAAGAATAACATAAAACCACTACACACCGTGTATTATTCTCTTTAATTTGACACCAGTTCCAGACTCCTGCTATGAAAAATTACGAATTCTATACAGTTCCAAATTTAAAAAAAACAAACTACAACAACAACAGAAAGTATAAAATAGGCCATAGTTGGACTTTTCAAATAACATTTGTTGCCATATTTTTTAAGTAAACCCCCCGTGTGGTTCCGGGGCAAAGAATAGGGCTACTGCAGATCCCATTGGAGGGGTAGGCAGAGGGGTAGAACCCCCAAATTCATGTTCATTTTATCATTTTTTTGTTCATGTTCATTAAAGGTCTTCATCATGACTCCTGCATTGTTTCAGGTGCCATCTCGCTCAAATCACTAGAGCAGTGACAGAAAACAATAAACGTGGCTCCAGTGTAAATGGAGTGCCTACAATAGAATTTGCAGCAACTCTGCAGTTCTGCAGGTGAGAAGGTTCTAGGCCCATTCTCCATATTTTATCTCGATGTACATGGAGGATGAGCCTGGCATGTTCATTCCTGTTAGGCGCCATATAACCTTTCATGTGTTGGTACTCCTTAAAACCCCAATTCAATTCAATTCAATTTCTAAGTAAACACAGGACTATTTTGAAATACCGCTGCATTCCAAACATAATTGTCTTTAGTCTGAGACCATTTGCAGACTGTTGCTTTAAGAAATGACAATTTCTATACAGTTACCAATGAAAGTGCATACGTGAAATCTTGTGTATTGTTTTTATCGGAAAGCATATGTTGCAAATCTCTGGTTTATTACATCTCTGATTAAACTCACAGATGGCGAGGTATGTGTTTGCCTCGATGGACGAGCAGAGGAACAACACACAATTTACATTGTCAAAGTTGACTATGCGCAGTCAGGGCAGACAGTCGTGCTCTTGTACAGTCAACCGTGGAGTGGGAACATCCAGCATGAGAAATCTCGGGATGTAAACAAACATAACAATTAACACTTCCGTTTCGAAGGTGGAACACCGGCTGCTAAAAAGTTAGCAACAAGTCAGACAGTTGTCTCTATCGGTAAATATTCAAATCAATAGGGTTGAACGTTTGCTGCCTTAGTAGACAAATTATCAAGCCAGTAATATATCGGCAATGTACTCCGGAGAAGTGTCGGAGTCAGAAAATGGCAACGGAGATCACTGCAATGTAAGTGTGATGTAAGTGAAATTGTGAATGATAATTTGATTCTCATCAAAAATGACAAATCAAGTCAGACCAAAAATTAATGAAACTTTGGCAGGTATGTTGTCAAAAGCCATAAACAAAATTTACTTTTCATACTGTCATCGAAGCCATTTCAAACCTTTGGTTTCTTAGGCCCTTTTGGAAATGTTTTCCCAGTCTGGTGGTATGCCACTGTACTATAGTGTACAGTTAACAAACTATAAGAGACCTACTTTCGTAAGCCCGTTTTGAGTTAAGTCTTTTAAATTTTCTGGTAACTGACTTCCGGATCCAATTTGAATTATGAAATTGTCTTTTTTTAAATACATTAAATATTGCCTAAGTCACTAACACAGTTTCACCATTGATAAAATAGATGTATTGAAAGCATTAGAAGAGAAACACGTAAACAGCCATCCAATATTGAAAATGGTCGACATACCCGAACAAAAGTTCAAAAAAACAAACAGTTCGCTATTTTGACAAAAATTAACAGGTAGAGAACATCCTGAATGTTTGTTGATCGATGTTGAATATATTATAAATGCTTTAGAGATGGGATGGTTGGATTCTGCGTTGATATAGTCAACAATTTTGAGACCCTTAGGAAAGAAAACTGGCTGTAGTTAAACACCAGTTATCAGTCAAAAGCTCAGTTAAATTGCAGTATTCTGTAAAGAAATTTTTATGGTGCCTATGGTACAGTTAATGGATATGCTTTTGAACCAACAATCTGACGAAAGTACTACTTGCTTCAATTTAGTGCTTGAAAGCCAAGCACCGGGACCTAACTAACATTAGAAGGAATGTTAAAACCCGGAGTCTATTGAAGGCTGAATTCATTAAATTTTGCCAACTCCAGATTGAAGTCTGGGAAAAGAAGAATGAGTAAAAGCGGTAAACAAAATGAAATGAAAAAAACTTGGGAATCTAAGAACTGACAGCCAGGGACCCAAATAGAGAAAAATAGTTTAAACCCAAAATCAAACCTACAACCACGTAGACCATAGGGAATTTACCCAACAAGGTCAAGTTCAACACAGGTCATATGGACCTCCAACATTTAAAAAACCTTTCCCAAGTGATGATTTTTAACCAAAAATATCCCGCAGTACAGCAAGTACCCAGTGCAAACTGCAGGGCCATCCACAGAAAAAATAGATTATTGTTTGGGGCGCTTGTTTCAGCCAAAGGTTTTTTGAACTTTTAAGATAAAATTAATCTACTACCTATATAAGTTATATATCAGTGGAACAGACATTTTTAGTGGTAAATAAAAATACCTTACTTTTCAAAATCGGTTGAGAAATAAAAATTTCATGTGCGAAAGTTGATTTTGATGGGTCATGTTCAATGCAAAATTCTGCTGCATGAAAAATTCGAAAAATATATTTTTTTAGATTTTTCATTCAAAAATAGTTTTAAATTGTTGGATATTAGTACATTAAGACATCCTGAAAGTTTTATAACAAAATATTAAGTTTTACTGAAGTTATTTGACATTTTGTAATTTTCTGCTGTCCCACCTGAACAAGGAATTTACATAGGAAAAGCCCCATCAAAAAATCATTTTGGCTGTAAAATATTTATTTCTCAACTGATTTTCAAAAGTAAAGTACATGTAGTTTTATTTACCACTAAAAATGCCAGTTCTAATGATATATAACTGATGTACGTATTATTTAAATTGCTCGAGTTACTGCAGAAAAACCTTTGGCTGAAACAAGCGCCCCAAACAATAAGTAATATCTGTGCACTGTGAGCTATCTAATTATAAAGAAAACTTTATAATGGGTAATGTCTTTGCATATTTTCCTGCATGGCTGGATATTACCAGGAGCATTCAGATTGTAATGCAACTGAGTTTATACAAAAATAATAACAACAATTTAGATCATTTTTTAAATTTCATTCCCTCAAAGTAATCCCCATGAACAGATATACACATTTTTAAACAATAAATCCAATCCAATGGATTGCTTTCTTGTACAGTACTCTTATCTGGGTATGCTGCTGCCTCGAGGCGTTTCGGCGCTGTATTATCTTTCCCCAGATAAATGTTTTTTAAGTCAGGGGAACAAGAAAAAGTCACAAGGGGTAAGGTCTAGGGAGTAGAGGGAATGTGGTAGAACCGTAACCTTTTTATTGTCCAGGAAAGTCTTGACTATATGCACCTTGTGTGCTGGAGCATTGTCATGCTGTAGTTTGATATGCTGCAAGCCTGTTGCCGGTTAGCATTTTAAGAAGTAATGTTCTAACTTTTTAAACACTTTTCTCTTGTAAAATGCTGCATTGACATTAAATTTCCTTAAATTTCAGAACAGGAATTTGTGTGTCAGGACCTTGAGTAGTAAAGTATACAGCATACATTATCTTCTTCACTTGGCGATCCAAGGTCTTCGGCAATTTCTCGTAGCCCATATTTTGTTAGAAACTTTCATTGCGGCTCAAAAAAAATGAACCCATGTCTCATCATCTGTCACTTTATAATGTCCCACAAATCGCCATTTATCGTTAACAGTTTTTTAGCCATTGAAACACGTTTTTGCTTTTGCTTGTCAGTTAGGAAATGTGAAATACATCTGGCACAAATCTTTTGCATATTCATAATTTTGATAGAGCATCATCAAAAAAAACTGACCAATCAGTGACCAGAAATAAGACATAACAATACATTCTGGTAGGTGATAAACTCGGTCATTATCCTTGATGTTCAACCAAGGTTTATACTGTTAAAATTAAGGTATTGTTGTGTTTTGGTAATATTACATTTCATAGATGTATTATATGAATATGCTTTTTTGTGCAGTCCTTTGTGTGAAAGTATTGAAAGTTCCATATAACCTTACATACAGTGTGTAACACAAGCCGGGCTAGCGTGTGATCTGATATTCTATGCAGTGTATTCTATACTGGTCACACAGAGGTGTTTTGGGTAGTTCTTAAACGTTGTTTACACGGGGTGTAATTGGGGAGACTGTGTAGTCCTTTAAACAAAGGAAGGTCAAACTGGGGTTAACACATGGTGTGTTGGGGAAGATTCACTTCCTTATAAGGGGCTTGTGTTAACACATGTACATTACACAGTGTTTACACGGGGAGATTGTGTAGCCTTTAGACAAAGGAAGGTCAAACTCGGGTTAACACATGATGTGTTGGGGAAGATTCACTTCCTTATAAGGGGCTTGTGTTTACATATGTGTAGGGGGTTGGACTGTTACACACTGTAGTTGTATAAAAGGTGCGGCTCAGAGATATATTGGGGATCTTTTGGCATTATTTTCAGCTTAGAAAAATTAACATTAGGGGGAACTTCAAAACTTCAAATTATCTCAAAACGTGCAATGGGACTTTGAAATAAAGTGAGAAAGTGACATTAATTTGAACAGTCTAATTTGGTATATTATGAACATTACATTAATTGAAGAAATATAGATAAATTCGTGTTGTAAAGAATATATGACTTTGTGTTTCCTTACATCACAAACTCGGTCACAAACTACCAGTCATAAAGTATACCCGTTGGTAGAAAATTACAACAGTATTTACAGTGTGATTATTTTGAAACCCTGCATATTTCATACACATTTATGCAAATTGATTCAAAATACGTATCTTTCAAAATCTAAACTTGAAAATTATAATTTTTTTTCCTCTGCCAAAGATTTTTATTTTACTATAGAACCCAAGGATAAAAACCGAGTAACACACACTTTTTATCACCTAGTGAAAATAAGGTAAAATCTCAACATTTTGGCAATGCAAAATTATGAATTCAAATGGTTTCTCAGAATGTTGTGCACAGCTCCTGATGAGATCACAACAAGCCTATCTATTTGTGGTGTAGTGTATCTGGTGTCACCTTTCACGATATCTGTCACTTAAATTCTAGATGATATTTGCCACTGTAACTGTCGGAGTTTTTTCCAGATTATTAGGGGCATCTTTAATTGACTGTATTACACATTTAAACTTAACAATCATGTAACAGTTGCATAGAAAACTTGATTTTCACCATAAACAGTACACACTCCCGATAAATGTCTTTTGCCCTAACATTTAATTGATAGCGAGTCTTAATATAACCCCGTAGCTCTTTTTCCTAACATTTTTACAATAGTGTATATGAGTAGATGTTTCTAAATGAACAATTTATGAGGTTAAAAAATACATGCAGCTATAAAACTGGTATTGTTGGAAAGGTAAAACTTGGAATTACCTGTGTATAAATTTTCATGTGAAACCAGTGAGCACTTAATTACACAGCTAAATGACATCTCTACATCTGATAGATGGATATTATACAGAAGGGTTACAAAATTGAATCTGACTGTCTGGAAGAGAATTAAGTATACCTCAAGCCTGAAAAATACAATTTAATCTAGTTAATGAAGTAACATTTATTGAGAATGAATTAAGTAAATTTTGAGACATAATATTGAAGAAGTTGAGCATGACCATTCAGAAATGTTGTTATTAAGTATTAGTTAGAGGCTATGAAGTGAAATTTTAACAATTAAGAAACCCTACTAAGAGAAGGAGCGCAGCGACTGACCGGGTTTCTTAATTGTTAAAATTTCACTTAACACGTTCGCGCTTCTACTAAATCCGCCTCCTTGTATCCAAACAAGCGCGTGCCATTTAGTAAGTGATTACTTAATGATTAAATGGTTAAAATTGGTGATCGTTAGAAATTTACATGAATAAGTTCGCCATTTTTAAATTCCTCACCGTCTGATTGGAGGAAAAAGTAGGGCAAACACTAATATTTTTGTGAGGCCCAAGAAGGATGGGTTCCATAGGGTTATTTTAAATCTGAAACCACTTAATGAGTTAGTGTCAAAGCACCATTTTAAAATTAAGACATTAAAAATGGCTCTAACAATGATAAAACAATGTTTGGTTAGTAAGCTAGCTTGCACCGTATAGAATTGAGACAAGCCTATTACAGTATTCCGGTACATAAAGACCAGAGAAAATACTTAAGATTTGTATAGTAAAAAATGTTATCAATGCACTTGTTTACATAATGGTCTGTCAAGTGCACCTACATTAGGCTCTGATAGTTTGGCCTTGTTTTGGTTTAATCCAATACAATAATATAAACACTGACAGGTAAAACAGGCGTTAAAGGCATTTTCTGTAGTTTTTCATGCGCAGAATTTTGGGCGACTTCTCTTCTAAAACTATTGGATGGATTTTCCTAAAAATTGAAAGGAATGTTGCTCTTGATGTCTAGTTGTATTTATTGTCTTTATTTATATAAATGCCTATTATTAGAAAAATACATAAAATAGGAAAAATAGAACATTTTGTAAAAATTCAAACAAAATTAAAACATTTAAGCATAATGGTAGGGTTCCAAAAACCAATATGCATGGTGACCTATAATTTTAATTGCATATATTGTCTAACTATATGTTCAAATAAGTGCCTAGGAAGTTTGAACAAATTCTGTTATTAGGAACATATATGTGTAAGAATTGACAAAAGCAACACAGAAATATGTAAAAAAAAAAAAAAAAGTTCCAAGTAGGGGGTGGGGGGGGGGGAGGGTGGTGATGGGGTGAGAGGCGGGGGGTGGGGTGGTGGGTGCTGGAAGGGTTGCAACATATGTGTAAGAATTGACTAAAACAACACAGAAATATGTAAAAAAATTAAAAAATTCAAGTGTGGGGCGTGGTGGGTGGGGGGGGGGGGGGGGGGGGGGGGGGGGAGTTGGGGCGGGGAGGGTTGCAACAGATATGTGTATATGTGTAAGAATTGACAAAAACAACAAAGAAATATGTCAACAAAAAAAAAGAAAAAGTTTCAAGTCTGGGGGCGGGGTGGGGGTGAGTGTGATGGGGTGAGAGGCAGGAGTGCATTGTGGTGGGGGTTTGTGCAGGGGGGGGGGGGGGGGGGGGGGGGCAACATATGTGTGTAAGAATTGACTAAAACAAAAAAGAAATAAGTAAAAAAAAATTCAAGTGTGGGGCGTGGTGGGGGGTGAGAGGCAGGGGGAGTGGGGGCGGTGGGGGTGGCGGGGAGTGTTGCAACATATATGTGTAAGAATTGACAAAAGCAACACAGAAATATGTAAAAAAAAAATAAAAAATTAAAGTCTGGGGCGGGGTGGGGGTGATGGGATGAGAGGCGGGAGGTGGGGTGGTGGGGGCGGGGAGGGTTGCAACATGTGTAAGAATTGACTAAAACAACACAGAAATATGTAAAAAAAAATCAAGTGTGGGCGTGGTGGGTGGGGTGATGGGTGAGAGTGGGGGGGCGGGGAGGGTTGCAACATATATGTGTAAGAATTGACAAAAGCAACACAGAAATATGTAAAAAAAAAAAAAGTACAAGTCTGGTGCGGGATGGGGGGTGATGGGGTGAGAGGCAGGGGGTGGGGTGGTGGGGGCGGGGAGTGTTGCAACATATGTGTAAGAATATTATAAAAACAACACAGAAATATGTAAAAAAAAAAATATAAAAAAATTTAAGTGCGAGGCGTGGTGGGTGGGGTGATGAGGTGAGAGGCGGGGGTGGGGGGTGGGGGAGTTGGGGCGGGGAGGGTTGCAACATATATGTGTAAGAATTGACTAAAACAACACAGAAATATGTAAAAAAATAAAAAAAAAGGTGTGGAGGGGAGTGGGGGCGGCGGTAGAGGGGGCGGGGAGGAGAGAGCCCATGCCCCCATATTGGTGAAGTAATAAGATGCATAATGCTATAACAAATCCCAAACCAAAATTATAGATATATACATGCTTACATGCAAACCTAGATCTGCCTTTATTGCACATTTTATGGGCCATCACAATTTGGGTTCCATGGGAGCCCAGAATTTGCAGAAGACAAAATTACTTATCCAACCCTTTACAACATACTATAAGGAAACCAATTCCAAAATTTAGTTCAGCTAGGACAAAAAATGTAAGAGATATAAACACAGCTTACACGCAAAATTTGATGTGAAACAGACATATTTTAAGGGCTATCATAATTTGGGTTCCATGGGAGCCCATGGGTTAACGGAACCAAAATTACTTAAGCAGCCCTTAAGATAATGCTACAAGGAAGCCCATGAACAAATTTGGTTGTGGTAGGATAAGAAATGTAAGAGATATAGACTTGTAAACACAGCTTACACGCAAACCTTGATGTGGGACGCCAATGCCGACGCCAACCCGGGGTGATTACATAAGCTCTCTTATTCTTCGAATAGTCGAGCTAAAAAGGAAATTGTATCATTATTGGCTAATTTGTGCTTAAATTGTGAGTAATGGTCTCAACAGATTTTGTAAACAAGAGGCCCAAGAGGGCCTGTGGATGCTCTACTGGCTGAAACAGCTCTTATAGATTTAGATAGATATAGCTAGATATAGCTCTCTTCTCCTACAGATTTAACAAAGGAAAATACAATATAGCATTTTTCAACAAATCAAGGGCCATAACTCTGTTATTACTAACAAGATCTAGCTGGTTTTCGAAATTGTCCAAGATTTCATTGATATACCGCGCTTTGCACAACTAGACATCATACTGAGGCTTCCTGCCAAATTTCGTAGAAATTCAACAAGCCATTTAAGAGGAGTAGCGCCGACAAGAAATTTAAAATAAAAATGTCAAAGGGCCATAACTCTGTCAAAAATCAGCGAACTGGAACAAAAGCGTGACATGCACAACTAGACATCTTACCAATGCTTCCTGCCAAGTTTCGTCGAAATTCAACTAGGCATTTAGGATGAGTAGCGCCAACAAGAAATTTTAAAGTAAGTGTCAAGTACGGTAATTAAAAAGATAATGAAAAAATAAATAAAAAAAATTCAAATCAATCAACAAAAAAAACTAGATATAGCTCTCTTCTCCTATAGATTTAACAAAGAAAAATACAATATAGCATTTTTCAACAAATCAAGGGCCATAACTCTGTTATTACTAACAAGATCTAGGTAGTTTTCGAAATTGTCCAGGATTTCATTGATATACCGCGCTTTGCACAACTAGACATCATACTGAAGCTTCCTGCCAAATTTTGTAGAAATCCAACAAGCCGTTTAAGGAGTAGCGCCGACAAGAAATTTAAAATAAAAATGTCAAAGGGCCATAACTCCGTCAAAAATCAGTGAACTGGAACAAAAGCGTGATATGCACAACTAGACATCTTACCGATGCTTCCTGCCAAGTTTCGTCGAAATTCAACAAGGCATTTAGGATGAGTAGCGCCGACAAGAAATTTTAAAGTAAGTGTCAAGTAATTTAAAAGATAATGAAAAAATTTAAAAAAAAAATAAAAAATCAAATCAATCAAAAAAAAAAAAAAAAAAAAAAAAAGGAAAAAAAAAAAACAATTAGAAAAAAGAAAAAAAAAATTAAAAAAAATTTAAAAAAAAAAATCAATAAAAAAAAAAGAGAAGATTTTTTAAGTTTTTCCCTATACATGTCTATGTAAAACATGTGACCCTTGGGGCGGGGTCAAATGTGACCCGAGGGTCACAATTTGAACAAACTTGGTAAAGGACCATAAGCTTATAGCAAATGCAAGATATTAAACCTTAAGCTGTTGCAGTTCCAGAGAAGAAGATTTTTTTCAGTTTTTCCCTATACAAGCATTTATGTAAAACTGTGACACCGGGGCGGGGCAAGATGTGACACCAGGGTCACCATTTGAACAAACTTGGTAAAGGACCATAAGCTTATAATAAATGTTTAATATCAAACATCTGGCTCTTGTAGTTTCCGAGAAGAAGATTTTTAAAAAAAAAGATCCTATATAAGTCTATGTAAAACTGTGACCCTTGGGGCGGGGACAATTTTGACCCCAGGGTCAGCATTTGAACAAACTTAGTAGAGGACCATAAGCTGATGCTACATGTAATACATGAGAGCTCTGTGCCATGTGGTTCCAGAGAAGAAGATTTTTTTTCATTTTTGCCTATACAAGCCTATGTAAAACTGTGACCCCCGGGGTGGGGCCAAATGTGACCCCTGGGTCACCATTTTAACAAACTTGGTAGAGGACCACAAGCTTATAGCAAATGCAAAATATTAAACCTCTGGCTCTTGCAGTTTCAGAGAAGAAGATTTTTTAAATTTTTCCCTATACATGTCTATGTAAAACATGTGACCCTTGGGGCGGGGCCAAATGTGACCCGAGGGTCACCATTTGAACAAACTTGGTAAAGGACCATAAGCTTATAGTAAATGCAAAATATCAAACCTCCGGCTGTTGTAGTTTCCGAGGAGAAGATTTTTTATTTTTTAAAAATCCTATATAAGTCTATGTAAAATTGTGACCCCTGGGGCGGGGACAAATTTGACCCCAGGGTCACGATTTGAACAAACTTAGCAGAGGACCATAAGCTGATGCTACATGTAATACATGAGAGCTCTGTGCCTTGTGGTTTCAGAGAAGAAGATTTTTTAAAGTTTTTTCCTATATGTCTATATGAAAAACATGCAAAACCTCAATATACAAACTTTGGACCCCCGGGGCACGGCCATTTTTGACCCCATGGACTTTATTTGAACAAACTTGATAGTCTAGGCGTTGGCGATCATTTTAAAAGAAAAACTGTTGAAATCTGTTCAGGGGTTCTGAAGAAGAAGATTTTTTAAGGTTTCGACCATATATGGTAATGGCAGCCATCTTGGATGTAGCGCGGACCTAATTTTAACAAATCTAAAAAGCATTCATCTAAGGATCATCCATGTGAAGTTTGGTCAAAATTAGCCAAGCGGTTTCTGAGGAGAAGTCGTTTGAAGAAAAGTTAACGGACGACGGACGACGGACGACGGACGGACGACGGACGACGGACAACACACCATCCCATAAGCTCTGCTGGCCCTTGGCCAGTAGAGCTAAAAAAGATCGGTTTTACATAAAGATGAGCTTTAAATGTTATTATAATTAAATGTTCTTTACTTTAATACAAATTTAGCAGAATTGTGACCAATGAATAAATGATTAGACTTCAAAAATGTCTTATTTAGCTATTTCATGGACTTGTTCAACTTTTTGGACAGATTGACATGACCCTGGCATTACAAATTATTTTTTAAAAGTTTAACAATTATGGTGACCTACCATTATTTTTGCATTTTCTGTCTATATATATATATAACAGACTTACTGTACAAAAAGTTTTAAAAAAATCTGTTACGCAGAAAAAAATATAAATATCTTACATTGATATTACATTGATATTTATACACATGGCTAGTAAACCCGTTTCCTAAATAATCTTCTTTTCAATCTAGTCAGTCATTGACCACTAGCTGTTATAGGAATGGTTTTGAAACGAGTAGATAATATTGAGAAAATTAGGGCTTACATGAAAGTGTCAAAAGTGTGACAGATTATTGAAACTGATGCAAGATACACTATGCGTCAGATTGCTCATATTGTAGGGGTATCACTTATCCACAGTTCATTTCATTCTGAAACTTATCTTAAAAGTTATGAAGATATCTGCATGATGGGTACCTCAGCTTTTGACTGATGAACAAAAGAAGGTACGCATTATGTTGGCCAAAAGGTTGCTGAAAATGTTTACAAAATATGACGAAAGGCAATTTGCAAATCGGTGGTAAATGGTCACGAAACATGTATATATTGATTCCAACCAGTGATAAAGGTGGGTAACAAGATCTGGGCTTGCCAAAATACCTATTATGTATTGTCAAAAGAATGCAGAGCGCGAAGAAAATTGTGTATGCTATATTTTTTACAAATCAAGATTTAGCCATACAAGTTCCAGTAATGAAAGGTAAAAGTGTCACAGGCATATTCTATCGTGATGTGGTGCTTAAAAAAATGAAGAAATACTTCCAAAACGGCACCCAACTACAAGTTTCCAATATGTTCATTTCTTACATGACAATGCGCCGGCTCATAAGTTTGAAGTTGTAACCAATTTCCTGAAGTTGGAAAAAGTTACGGTCGTTCCACATCCCCCGTACTCCCCAGACCTAGCACCCTGCGACTTTTTCCTATTTCCAAAAACGAAAAACTTTCTGGCTGCAGATATCATTCTTGGTTCAGCTATAAATCAGTTGCTCAGGAGTGTACCAAAATCAGCCTATCGTGATGCTTTCTGGGAATGGATTCATGGGTTGAAACTATGCATTTCTAATTGCGTGGAATATTTTGAAGGGTTATCATAGAAATTTCAGCATTTCAATCAGTTTTAGCAAGATAATTCACCGAAGTGCATTTCTTTTCGAACCCCCCACGTAGTACAGTTTTAGTGATACGGTAGTATTCTTTAAATGTAAACTAGCTCAGGCATCTAGTGCATGGTGCAGAGGTTATGTAGCCAGTGCAGTTGAAATCGTAAACCGCAATGGTTCGAATCTAACACGAGGCTATTTTATTGTTCGTTTTTTATTGTGTTGGGGGTAAATGACAGCTTACATAATTATGTTACTTTTTTGTATCTCTTTTCTATGCATATGCATGCAGGTCTACCACTCTTTTCAGTGGAACATTGCTGAACAAGTAGCAGCAACTCCATTGTCTCCAAAACACAAATGATACAAAATATGTCATACATGTTGTCGAGGTTTATTTCCGTGATTGTCTCGTATTGTATATGAAAATGTTGTAATTATAATAAATGTTGTTGATGTCTTTCTTGAAATGACATATGTATGAAACAAGAGGCCCAAGAGGGCCTGTAGACGCTCTACTGGCTCACACGGCTCTTATAACATCAATGAAGCGACTGACTGCCATTTAAGTTTTTTTGAAAGTTTCGGGCAAAAAACAGCTTTTTTCAAAGCTGTATCTGTTACAGTTATTCTTAACATAAAATTTAACCAAATACGCAGACGCCGATCAACGGATGACAATAAGTCGTTTTTTTTCCCAAAAACATACTGGCTAAAATGTGGATCTTAACGGAAAACTTAACCAATATACGAAGTTCAAAAAAAGGCATAACTTTTTGCAGAAAACAGCACAGAGTTATGAAACCTGATATGCTGGGTCAGGTTATGATGTAGGACAACTTATAAAGTGTCAAAGTTGTAGCTGTAATAGTTACCTAATATATGGACCTATGACATAGCGCCAATTTCAATCTTATAACATCAATGAAGCGAGTGACTGTCATTTATGTTTTTTTGAAAGTTTTGGGCAAAAAACAGCTTTTAACTTAATCAAGGGCCATAACTAAAGAATCTGGTAAAGTTTGGTAAAGATCAGATGAAAAATGAAGGCCCTAACGTATAAACGAGGCAGAATTCAGCATGTTTAACTAAATCAAGAGCCATAACTCCTCTGTTATTGGTCCGACTGGTCCAACATAGAGCTAAAAAATAAAAAAAATAAAAAAATTTTTTTTTAAAAGAATAATAATCAAAAAACAAAAACAACAAAAAAAAAATGAATCAATTAAAAAAATAAAATAAAAATTAAACAAAAAAATAATAATAAATAAAAAAATTTAAAAAAAATTATATCAATTAAAAATAAAAAATTTAAAAAAAAATTAAAAAAAAAAAAAATTAAAAAAAAATTAAAAAAATAAATCAATAAATAAATTTAAAAAAAAAACAAAAAAAAAACATGAATAAAAAATAAAAATTAAAATAAATAAAAAATAATAATTTAAAAAAAATAAAAGTAAAAAAAAAAATAAAAAATGAAAAGGAAAAAAGGAAAAAAAGAAAATTTAAAAATAAATACAAATAATAACGTAAAAAAGAAACTCATAAAATCTACTAAAGTTTGGCAAAGATCAGATGCAAAATGAAGGCCCTATCGTATTACGAGGCAAATTATAGCATTTTTAACAAAATCAAGGGCCATAACTCCGCTGTTTATGGTTCGATCTGGCTGGTTTTCATACTTGACCAAGCTTTCATAGACATTAATCTGATAAAGTTTGGTAAAGATCGGATGAAAAATGAAGGCACTATCGTCTTAACGAGGCAAAATATATCATTTTGAACTAAATCAAGGGCAATAACTCCGCTGTTACTGGTCCGATATGAATGTTTTTCGAACTTGATCGAGCTTTCATTGATATTAACAATCTGATAAAGTTTGCTAAAGATCGGATGAACAATGAAGCCCCTATCATCTTAACGAGGCAAAATATAGCATTTTTAACTAAATCAAGGGCCATAACTCCGCTGTTACTGGTCCAATATGGCTGGTTTTCGAACATGTGCGAGCTTTTAACGGCATTAACAAAATGATAAAGTTTGGTAAAGATCGGATGAACAATAAAGCCCCTATCGTCTTAACGGGGCAAAATATAGCATTTTTAACTAAATCAAGGGCCATAACTCCGCTTTTACTAATCCGATATGGCTGGTTTTCGAACTTGTCCGAGCTTTTATTGATATTAACAATCATATAAAGATTGGTAAAGATCGATTGAACAAGGAAGCCCCTATCGTCTTAACGAGGCAAAATATAGCATTTTTAACTAAATCAAGGACCATAACTCTGCTGTTACTGGTCCGATCTGGCTGGTTTTCAAACTTGTCTGAGCTTTCATTGATATTAACAACCTGTTAAAGTTTGGTAAAGATCGGATGAAAAATGAAGGCCCTATCGTCTTAACGAGGCAAAATATAGCAATATAGCATTTTTAACTAACTCAAGGGCCATACCTCCGCTGTTACTTGTCCGATTTGGCTTGTTTTCGAACTCATCCGAGCTTTCATTGATATTAACAACCTATTAAAGTTTGGTAAAGATCGGATGAAAAATGAAGGCCCTATCGTCTTAACGAGGCAAAATATAGCAATATAGCATTTTTAACTAACTCAAGGGCTATAACTCCGCTGTTACTTGTTCGATTTGGCTGGTTTTCGAACTCATCCAAGCTTTCATTGATATTAACAACCTGTTAAAGTTTGGTAAAGATCGGATGAAAAATGAAGGCCCTATCGTCTTAACGAGACAAAAGTTAACGATGGACGGACGACGGACGGACGACGGACAACTCGGCATCCCATAAGCTCTGCTGGCCTATGGCCAGTAGAGCTAAAAAAGTGAAACATACATTTTACAAAAAGAAAAAAGAAACAAAAAGGAATGTGTCCATCAGCTGTTTCTAAATTACACTAAAAATTCTATGATTGATAGACCACAGCTCTTCCCGATACATCATGTATTCGTACATGCATTTTGTATTGCAATCTTGTTACTTAGAATATTTAAACACCCCAAGTCAATGATAATTGTCCGATAATTTACCTGCTCAACCTACTATAGTCCACTTTCGAACCAACTTATTGAGACCTGACTGTAAAACATAATTATACAAAAGTATCAAAGCCAGTATCACTACCGAAAATTGGTCATAGTAATGTGATTTACATTTATGATAGCATGTTACAATACAATAAAATTGCAGATAAAATACAGATGGTTGATAACGTGGGTTTTACAGTGCACTAAAAAACAAGAGGTCCATGACCTTGAAGCTCTTCTGATAGATTTTGATAGCTAGATCAGCCATGGGAACCTGTTAACCTGGCAGCCATGTTAAATGTTGAATCAAAATAATTTTCGACAAAAACCAACATCATGTCATGCTGATCATTTTAGAAAAAGTCCCATATCAATATCAATTATAGTTTTCAAGAAGTAGTCGCTACAAACTTGTTTTTTAAATATCTATATTTAGCTTTGGTGGCCATCTTGAATTTCACATCAATGTGAATTTTTGCTAGGATCAACTAGACATCATGAGCAACATTTCTGTAAAGTTTCATGAAAATTCATTCAGTAGTTTCAGAGGAGTAGTCGCTACTAAAAAAATGTTTACAGACAGACAGACGGACGGAGGGACGGACACTGCGCCACGGCATAAGCTCTGCTGATCTTTGATCAGTCGAGCTGAAAGCAGTTATTATTCCATCAAAATGCATAGCTCAAATTTGCTGCATTTCTGTAAATTTTAAAAACAATATAACCATACGTTTAACATCAGAAAAATGTCAAGATATTCATGAGTGTTGCATCCAATAAAATAAATTTGAAAAATGTCTCTATATGAGATTTAGCTAATTTGGTCATAGGTGAATTGTTTGTAAGTGAACCAGGTGTAGAGTATGCAGTATTATGCTATAAAAAGTTAGAAATAGAATGTGATTGTGCATTTTCTATTCACAAAAGTAATTATAAGTTAATGACCTCCTCAATCATGTTGGGATTCTTTTCATTTCCCATTGTCACTGTCATCATGAGAGCAATGTAAACTAGATCTAATCTATTGAGATAAAAACCAAGCTGTGTATTTAACACAATTTGGTTCAGTTTGTCTTTAAAAACCTGCAGTAGATTACTGTAATCAAACAACTGTCTAGATCTACATCAACAAATTAAACTGATTAACCAGCCTGTTGATGATTTTGTATTGACATTTTCAACTTATGTCTAATTGGCTAATTAAATTATAATTGGGCCTGTTCAGTGAAGTAAGAAGAGAGTGAATGGTGACCCGTAATGGAGATATAGCGCAGCTGACGGAAATCTCGTATGGCTTCGAGAAGTGGAAGGAACCTCGTTTTAGCGGTAAACTTTTCTGAATATCCGCCATTTTGTTTCCATCGGTGAAGTGCTCTGCTTTGTGAAATTGTAAAATATTTGACTGTTTTGCATTATTAGGTCATCTTACTTCACAGAACTTGTTTGTTGTTATATTACTAATAGTTAATATTGACATTTTGGGTATTTTTACGTTACTTTACAGTGAATTCATTGATATAAAATAAATGCACAAACTGTTCGTTAAAGTATTGTTTATCAGAGATGCCGAGATGGCGCAAATCCGCTATACATTTGTTTGTTTTAATTAATTCCTCAAAAATAAACAGCTCGCCGTCGAAAACTGTGATTGTAAAATGTAGTGGTCCACTTTTTTTATGCAAAACTCCTTTATTTTATCTAATAATTTGTGTTAAAGGCTGCATAGATATCGACCAGCATGGCCGATTCTAGCCAATGCCGATTAAATGCACCCTTTTGTACTTCTCCATTAATTTGTTTATTTTATTTAATTCCTAGAAAATAGACAGCTCGCTGTCGAGAAATATGATTGAAGAATGTAGTGGTACACTTTTTGTTATGCAAAAAACTTAATTTTGTCTAATAATTTGTCTTAACAACTGCATAGATATCGCACAAAACGACCATACGTGCCGATTCCATCCAATGATTATGAAATGCCATCTTGTTTGACTTCGCTATACATTTTTTTTGTTTTAGTTAATTCCTAGGAAATAGACAGCTCGTTATCAAGAAACATGATTGACGGATGTATTGGTACACTTTTTGTTATGTAAAAACCTTAATTTTGTCTAATATTTTGTCTTAAAGACGACATAGAGTGTCGACCAAAACGACCATACATGGCCGATTCTAGCCAACGACGCTGTAGGAATCCGCTTTAGGTTTTTTAATTTTAGTTAATTCTTCCAGTAAAAACACCTCGCTGTCGAGAAATATGATTAAAGAATGTAGTGGTACACTTTTTGTTTATGTAAACGCTTTAATTATGTTTTAAAAACTCTTATTCAACCCATCTGTGTTGGTGCTCTTTTGGTTAATTAAATGTCCTTTCCAGCAGTTGAACAACGAACAACAACTTTTAATGTCTGTATCAATTAAGCGCTTTCCAATGCATTTCACTATATGCGTCCTGGAGATAGTATTTTTTTTTTACTATAAGGTCTCAAACCCATATGACCTACATAGATATATAATCACGCAAAAAACAGTTAACTGAAACGGCGCTAACGCAGGGTTTTATGGCAGTTGTTTATTGCGATCAAAAGATATAAAGGGTTTCTCCAATCATAATGATACGGTGCCCCGTGGCTATTTGGCCGTCCTAAGCAGGATGTTTGTTTAGATCAAAGAGGCCATAAATCACTGGCAAACACTGGCCACCCGTGGTGTGTTGACATCGAATATATACCATGATTGTGTAACATTATTATTTTTCAATTTTATTTATATTATATGCATCACATAAGAAATAGATTCATTCGGATTTGTCAAAAAACACACGCATAAGTGTGTTAATGTTTCATTTTTATTTAACAAATTATCATAGTAACAAATTGATTTGTTATGCCGTTTTAATATGACAATATTAGGAAAATATAACTAATGCTAAACTGATGTATCTGCACTGCTAAAACCCACTTAGGTGTTTAATTACAAGTTTTTCATGTGATATTATTTTTTATACAAAATTATCTCATTCGGTGTTGCGAGTTACTGTGTCATGTTACAAGATATTTAAAAGTTCCATTTAGACGGATGCTTGTATTTTAAAAATGTGTTATTATGTAATATATAAAAAAACAATTCAATCAAAAAAAATGGGTGTGAATTGAGAACATTAATAATTGAAAACGTAGAAAAAAAAAAAGAAGTTAGATAAACCACAGACCAGTTGCACTTACTAATAATTAGGTTAGGTCTGTGGTTACACCAGAGTTTTGTAATTATATTAATACACATTTAGAAAACAACAACAATCAACCCCACTCCCCCTCAAAATATCGAAATTGTGTGCATGTATAATGTATTTTATATATATTCCCTTTTATTAATGACATCTTTTAAATATGTTTCGAAATAAATACAAAAAGAAATCACTCGTAACTCTAGTACGCTTAACTTAATGCTAACGCCCCTTTTTACAAACACTCAAAATAAAAATCGTCATCTACCGCTAACCAGCATTTGCCAATAAATAAACCTTGATTTTAATAAACCTTGAAAGAATATGTGTATGTATAGAAGCGTCAAAATAGCAACGAAGGTGTAACAAGTTTATCTTTATTACAACTAGATTAACGCGAATCTGATTACCGGTACAATGAACCCATTCCGCTATATTCATAACAATTGACTGATAACGTTAACCGCGCACCTGTCGCAGTTATAAGCATTTTTTAAGAGCGCCCAGCGATCACGATGAAATTTCTGATCATGTACAGAGACGCTTATCTTTCTCGTTTTAGCCATACGAGATTGTGCGAGATTCGATTATGTGCCCATTCACTCTCTTCTTACTTCACTGGCCTGTTGTAGATATATTTTATCAATCTGAGAAATGTTGAGTTAAAGACACATTTCGAGCCTATTGTATTTGGGGGGGAGAGAATTTCTATAGGTAACTGTAAATCGCTGTTAGAAATGCATTTGCACAAGGAAATTGAGATTATTAGTGTTTTGTCAAAGGATGAGGCCCGTCCCATAAAGAGTGTATACGGTAATAATGTAGTAAAAATTATAACCGTTTTGCATTTTATGTGCACTTGTATATATGTTAAAACAACTATGTATAGATGGATTTTTTTAAAAGACCCGTGTTAACAATTAATAGTTTTTGTATATTTAGCACAATATACTCTATTATCAATTACTTTTCTGCCATTTTTTAGTAAATCTCAAATGCAAGATTCTCATCGGGACTTCAAAATTCAAAAATCGTTGTCATCTGTCAGTGTTTTTGATCACCATGTGATGTTTTGGAATTACTCTTCGTCCGTCGTCCGTCCGTCGTCTGTCCATCGTCGTCGTCGTTATCTTTTGCTTCTGACGACTTTTTCTCAGAAACCGTTTGTCGGAATTCAATCAAATCTTATATGAATTCATTAAACTGGATTTTATAGTTGCACCAACAGCTAAGGTCATTTGGCGACATTTCAGCTTTTTATTGGTGGAGGAAGACCCCAGGTGCAAACCCGGGCATTTTTTCGTGCACGGACGCGCACCTGAGTAGAACCACCGACGTTCCGCAAGCAAGCTGGATAGCTTGATACTCATACTTAACAGTCCTGGCCCCATGGGAAATCAAACCCACAGCGGTGAGGGACATGTGATTTCAAGTCTGAGACCACTCGACCACGGACAACCCCAAGTTTATGTGAAGCATCATTATATGTTTGTTCGATTGGTGCACCTGAGGTCATAAATGCCCTCCACCCCCCACCCCCCGCAATGGGGCTTATCCGTTTCATTTAACAAATCTTAAAAAATCGTCTGCAAAAATACAAGATATAGAGCTGTGATATTTTGCATGTAACATCATCTTATGGTCCTCTAACTAGTTTGTTATAATGGTGACCCTGAGGTCAAATTTGGACCCGCCCCGGTGGTCACATATTAAACATAGACTTATATAGGGAAACACTTCAACAATATTCATCTCTGAAACTACAATAGCCAGAGGTTTAATATTTTGCATTTACCTTAATGTTATGGTCATCTACCAAGTTTGTTCAAATCGTGACTCTGTGGTCAGATTTGAACATTTCCTGTTCTGCTTCCTTTTAGTGTATTTATATTCATTCATTCATAACCTTTCCTTATTCAAAATGAATACGTACGGAACTCTATTATGCTCCGGATAGAGTTATGGTTCCTATGAACTGCACTCCGTCTCATTATCCTTATCATTCACAGGAACTTTAATCAAGCATACTTTTTGAGTTATTCTCCGGACAAAAAGCGCATGGACGCACGGACGCACATACGGACGGACGGAAAAAGCGGCGACTATATGCTCCCCCATAATAAACAATCTAGTGTTTTTTTTAGTTACAATATATCTTATATCAAAAACTAAGGTAATAGTAAATGAAAAGAAAAAAACTGTGATGGGGCCTCAATATAATGTCTCTGTGGTAATCAGTCAGCGAGAAGTAAGCAGTTAAAAAGCATGCTATCCATGACTTTTCAACGACTACAATCAGCTGGGAAATGTGTCTTTAAGGACCCTATTGACAACTTTGCATGATCGAATGATGATTATTGATTTGTGTGTTTGTAACCGGGCCCACTTATGCTTTTGTATAGAAATGTTCAACTTAAGTCTAAGTGTTTATATTGTTGTGTTTTGGTAATATTACATTTTATAGATGTATTATATGAATATGCTTTTTATGCAATCTTTGTGTGAAAGTATTGAAAGTTCCATTAACCTTGCATACAGAGTGTAACACAAGCTGGGCTAGTGCGTGATCTGATATTCTATGCAGTGTATTCTATACTGGTCACACAGAGGGGTTTTGTGTAGTTCTTACAAGGTGTTTACACGGGGTGTAATTTGGGAGACTGTGTAGTCCTTTAAACAAAGGCAGGTCAAACTGGCGTTAAACAACTGATGTGCTGGGGAAGATTCACTTCCTTATAAGGGGCTTGTGTTAACACATGTGTAGGGGGTTGGTGTTACACACTGTAGTTGTATAAAAGGTGTGGCTCAGAGATATTGGGGATCTGTGTTCGTTGGCGGACGGACTATAAACCTTAGAACTACACACACACACACACATATTGGGGATCTTTTGGCATTATTTTCGGCTTAGAATACTTCATATTAGGGGGAACTTCAAAACATCAAATTATTACAAAACGTGAAATGGGACTTTGAATAAAGTGAGAAAGTGACAATGTAATTGAACATTGTAATTTTGGTATATTATGAACATTGCATTGATTGAAGAAATATATATAAATTCGTGTTGTAAAGAATATATGACTGTGTTTCCTTACATCATAGTTTGTTAACTCGGTCACAAACTACCAGTCGTAAAGACATTAACAAATTCATAAGATTGTAAAACTGCGGGTATGAATAAATGAACACCGTTATTAAATTATACAACACTAGTTAAAAGCAGAGAAAATACTCGTTGTTAAAAATTACAAAAATATCTAATAGTTGGGCCCAGGGCTTCTAAAATTTTAAAATGCAAATCGGTCCAGGTTTTTAACAGCCGTAAGAATCGCGCTTATTTTGAAAAAATCACTAAAATCGCCGTACCCCACCCACCGTCAGCTGCACCATGATTTTTTTCCGTTCAGTCATTGATATAGAGAACTATTTAAAATGTATGTTTGTATTATATTTGTATTATTTCTAACTTACTTTATCACAATTTGTACATTTTAATGACTGACATCATGTCTTCGCTTTACTGAATGAATAATTTTCACTCAATATTAAAATTGTTGATTATTTGAGAAATTGAACCGGAAGCGTCTAATAAACCGGGTAGGTATAAAACGCGGACTAACACGCGCGGATTAGCGGATTATATACGATTTTACATAAATTTGAGTAATATCGTTTTTCATCAATTAGCTTAATTAATACCAAATGTTACGACTAACGCAAACAATTTCGGTCCGACTTCAAAAAAAAAACGGTGTCAGGTTTGATCACTTTCCTTAATATTATACTTAAAGTTATTGTAAAAAAATAATCAAACAAGCAATTAACACATCTCGGTATTTTAATGACGCAAACAAATTTCAGTCCCAGCTTTGGCCACTTAAAAAAACAAACCGACACAAGCAAACAGGCTAACACCTTACAACTAACGGTATATCAAAGAAATCACAGACGGTAACACTCGCTTCAGTGAACCGACAGAACGCGTGATATACTTTCACTGATCACACATCAAAGGCGTGCTACATGGCTATAGACTCTTCCGGAAAACTCCCTACTATCGGTAATGGTTTAGTCCAAATTGACCAAATTGACCTACTTTCGCACAGCGAGTGACAAGCAATCGTGTTATGGATCAAAGAATATTGCCGCAAGGCATATTTCAAGGAGTGTGTAAGGTAATTGTAGACTTTTTAACGACCGATAGATAAAATATCTGGGACCGATTTTAACAGAGATTTTGAAAAGAAAATCGGTCCGGAGAAACAGAATTCGGTCTGGGGACCGACGAACCGGCGATTTTAGAAGCCCTGGTTGGGCCTGTTGTAGATATATTTTATCAATCTGAGAAATGTTGAGTAGAAACCTGTTTGTGTGCCGCAGAATTAACATATGCTTCGAAATATTTCTTGCGCAATCTATATACTGATGTGGCCGAGACAGTAAAGTGGCAAGTCATTGGTGTCAGTTTTTGGATTTTAGAAAGTAAGCGCATGTTCAATCCCAGTGGGCAGCTAACTTTTATTCTCACTTTTTTTTGTTGTTTGCATGTCTTTTTTTATATTTATCTAGTGTTACAAACAACTAATTATTTTTAATCTTATAATAAAAAAAAAATCAAACAAATCTGGAAAACATGTAGGTATAATGCAGATTATTAGTCGGTATGCCGATCGAAAAACCCAAATTTGGAGTATGCACAAAATGTTTTTGCATAAAATGGTTCTACAACATGTCCCTTCATAGAAACTGAATGATGCAACTCTGTCATCATTGAGCATTTTGAAATATTCAAGATGGCCGCCAAGATGGCCGCCAAAATAAAAAAATATTATATATCACAAATAACGTGAGATTTGAACAGAATTATGATGACCACTTTTGCATATGTGGTTATGGATAACATTATACTAATTAAAATAATATTTTGAAATAAAAAATACATTTGAAAAATCCAAAATGGCTGACAAAATGGCCGCCAAAACCGAAAAATATCTATATATTCTAGTTTCTGCTGTTTTTCTGCACGAATTGTTTACCAATAGTAATTGGAAATCTCAGATAGAGTATGCTTAGCATAAAGATGACTATTTAGAAAAGGAAATTACCTAAACAATTAAATAAATCTAACTAAATAGCAGTATAAGCAAAGATCATTTCGTACAAACATGACAATTTTCCCCGCAAATATTTGTATAAATTTGGTTTTTTATCAAACAATATGTCACACAGAATTATGTTCATTATTTGCACAAACCATCAGTATGATAACGCTTTAGTTGCCTCCGTTTGTAGTTATTTCATCATTCAGTTATTTCAGTTGTTTCCCTTTGTTGTACACGCACCATTGATTTACCCGGAATGTTGATTTCCAATGAATGTATTTTGCCTTTAGAAGAATTATTCATCCAAAAGATCATAATTCCCAGTATGTATTGAAGGTAAGTAACACTTATAATACTGTCTATTCATTTAAATACATTGATTTATATAAATGACAGGGTTGGTTGATTACTGTATAGAGTTCAAGTTTAAAGAGTGGGAAAATTTAAACAGAAATATTGAACTTCGTAGTTTGTATTTCTTTGGTATTATAAAAGTTACTAAAAGATATAGGTGCAGTCCCTGGGTTATCCATTGTTCTGTGAATAACCTTATGTATATAAAAAATCCAAAAATTAGTCTGTAAAGGAAGTGCCGATGGATTTTTCTTAAAAGTGTAGTAGTGCTCGGACTATACTAGTGTCCGGACAAAAATGTAAATCTGTCTAGATCATTAAATATTGATTGAATAAATCACTGAATATCCATTTGTATCTCTTGCAGATTGATGAAACTGATGGAGTGCTTTTTCGGCCAAGTATATTGGTGTGGGGAGTCTGAGAAAGAACTTACCAGTGCGGGAGCTGATCGCATTACAACAATTATCTACTCCAGCAAGCGCAGGCAGGATAATATTCATGTCGATCTAGAGAAAAGACTCCACACAGATGAAACTTTAACGATCCAGTGTCATAGAGACTGTGTGTCTACATATACTTCATCCTGGCATATAAGTCAGCATCTTAAGCGGAGTGGTACACCAATAGCATCTACTAGCCAAACACCAGCGAAGCGCACTCGTCTTTCTGATGTGGGAAAGTTTGAATTTCGTGAAAATTGTTTGTATTGTGGTGAAAACTGTGATTTGAAACCAGATCCTAAAAACCCTAAGCGATGGCGAAAAGCATTAATGTGTAGAACAACAGATCGACCTGGTCGGCAGACATTTAAAGACGCTATTTTAGAAACATGTACATCTCGTAACGATGATTGGGCAAAACAAGTAAAAGTACGCCTTCTTGGAGCCATTAGTGACTTGCATGCTGCTGATGCGCGATACCATGACGACTGTCGGAAAAAGTTTATGAATAAACGTAACATTAACTATTCTTCAAGAGACACATCTGACAACATTGATCATGCGTTTGAGGCTACTGTTAGTGAAATGAAAGCAGACAAACTGCAAGTATGGACTTCGGTTGGATTACACACTTTTTATGCTGCACATGGTGGCATTTTGTTATCCCGGATTAATCTGGTCAAGCAATTAAGTGAAGTTCTTGGTGAAGAGATGTTAGTGTTTTCATCTCCAGGACTAGCAAATGTAATTGTTTTTCAAAACAGAGCATCTGATTTATTAAGGTTAGAACAGTTAGATGATGACAATATGCAGATTGAAAGTGTCGCCAAGCAGATTGTGAAAGAGTGTAGGCAAATAGTGAACAAACAAACTCTCTATAATGTACAAATTGATAAAGAGATTGCCTCAGAAGAGTCAAGTCCAACACTACTGTCACTATTGTCATGTTTATCTGACAAACTAGCTTTTACACTTCCGGCATTATTGATTGGAAACATGGTGACTCTGCTATCCTTAATCATAAACCTACTTCATTGCAAATTGCACTGGGTGTACAGACTAGGGACAGAAGCAAAATAGATAGTCTGCATGATTTTGGTGTTACCTGTTCATATGATGAAGTAAAGAGATTGAAAGCGTCTGCTGCTATGGCCGCTGCTCAAGATGTTAACAAGATGTCAAGAGCTATTCATGATTCTGAGGTTGGATTGATTCAGGCTGTAGCTGATAACTTCGATGCAAACATCTCCTCTCAGAATTGTATTCGATCAACACATGCCCTAGCCTTGTTACTGACACAGAATAAGAAAAACGCGGATACCCATCAAAGCAGCAGAGAGACAATAGAGCGAGTGAAGAAAGAAGATATGAAAAGACAGGTGACTCCTACTGTACCGATTTGTTATTACCAAGGTCCAAAAAAACCTGAAATGCCTGTTAACAAGGCACTACGTCCCATATTGCCTTTAAAGATATTGGCAGAGCAAGTTGTAACCAGAGCACGGGCAAAGGACTTAGATTTCGAATTCCTGAAAAAAGTAACAAGTGTCCCAAACACACCTGAATTTGGAGGTTACAACACATTAATGGCAAGAACACGGGGTCAGAGTTTGAAGCCAGGGACGACTGCAATGTATACTCCCCTGATAGACATGGTTCCGTCAGACCCAGATACTATGATGACAGCCATGTTTGAAGCACAGAGGCTAACTGTTAAGTGTGGACAAACTTTTACTGTGTTCACTGCTGATCAACAACTGTACCGTGTAATGGTCAATGTTATGTGGGTTCATCCAGAGATCTTTCCCAACCTGTACCCACGACTGGGGGGTATGCACATGTAAATGAGCTTTGTAGGCTGTGTTGGTGTTTTAATGGACAATACTGGATTGGAAGAAGTGATGAAAGCTGCGTTTGGTGGGGTACCACGCATGCTCTTAGGGAAAAACTTTCCACAAAATGTTCGCGCATTGAGAATCGTGTGTGAGGCAATTATTCGAGGAGTCATACAAGACGTTGAGAACTTTGATGATTTAATTGCCATCCTTGAGGAAAAAGCGGCACATAGTAGGACTACCAAACTTTGGTTGGAGTGTCTAATCAAACCGGTTTTGATTATGATGTTGTTTGTTCGAGCAGAGAGGGAGGGGGAATGGGCTTTACACCTGTATGCAGTTGCATCAATGATGCCTTACTTCTTTGCGGCTAAGCACGTAAATTATGCGAGGTATGGCCTATATTATTTGCGGAGTATGGAGAACCTTCCGGATGAGATACAGTCTAGGTTCAAAAATGGTGAACATGTGATGCGACATAAGGCAGGCCTGTGGAATGCGATATGGTCGGACATGTTTATTGAGACTACGTTTATGCGTTACGGCCATGGACCTGGTGGTGTTGTCGGTATCACTCTTAGTGAGTCTGCCCTGAAGCGGTGGGCGTTAAGTCTTCACACCTGTAGCCGTCTCCTTCAAGACCTGAATATCATGAGAGACCACATTGGAGAGTCAGATAATGTCACTTCACACAAGGAGGAGGCAGCCGCGCGTATTGCGTCTGATGCAACTGACAGGAATAATATATGCACGAAGCTGGAAACCTGTATTGACCCGCTGAACCCAGAGGAACATTCAAACAGTCTTCTGAACATTGTAACAGGTAGAATAGTGCCAGATACACTCAATGTTGACAGTGCTGTGAGCATTGGAAGAGCTCAAATGTCTGCATACGAAAGCTCCTGGCCTGAAGGTTTCAACGGACCTATAACGAACAAAGTGGTGACTATGTCAGTCAGCAGGAAAAGTGTCAAATTCGGATCTGGCACTGTTTTCGACACACAGTTGATCTACGCAAGAGTTATGGGACTGGCATCAACTCGAACAATCGACTTAAAGGATATATTCAGTCATGAGCTAGCACCAATCCCAACGTCCATGTTTGAGGATAGTGGTGAAATGAGGATAGCCACAAACAAATCTATGCTAAAGAAAAAGCTTCAAATCACACACTCGGCCCGCGGAGCAGAAAAACCTAATGTGTTTGTTATTGATGGGTGTGCAATTTTGTGGTGTGTACACTGGCCAAATAATGGAACTGTGCAGAATTTCATGGATAACTTCTGGCAATATGTGTATAAGAGATTGAAAGTGTGTGACGTATATCTGGTCTTTGACAAATACTATCAGTATAGCATCAAGAGTAGCACAAGAAAAAGTCGGGGGATTCAGAAGACTGGTATCGATTACAAATTGAATGCCACAACACCATTACCTGCCCAACATAAGGTCCTGACAAACACAGAAAACAAGGTCCAGCTCATAGACATGATATGTGAGCATCACACAGCCAAAGCCATGAACTTACCTACAACCTTCAATAACAAGCTTATGATCACAGGTTCCTCAGAGGTCCCCCAGGAGATTCACATGGGGATTGTCATTGATCGAGTAGACTTAAGGACCAGTCATGAAGAAGCTGATGTTATAATTCCACAGCAGGTAGTATATGCTGCATCACAAGGAGCAGAATATGTGACGGTGATCTGTGACGACACTGACGTTTTTGTGCTGTTGGCTCACTACTATGCCCTTAAGAATTTGTCATGTACACTACTAATGGAAGGAACTAGCGCTAATCGAACCGTGGTAGATATTGCAGCAACATGTAGAACACATGCAGATATTATACCGCAGCTCTTAGCAGCTCATGCGCTGTCTGGCTGCGATACCGTTGCCAAAATTAGTGGCCTTGGAAAGGCAACCGTTGTCAAACAGCTTAAACGAGGATGCGACCTAGACAAAATTGGCGATATAGATGCAGACATGAATACAGTTAATGAAAAAGCTACCGGTCTTATAGCTGCGTGTTATGGTAGGAAGACAGGTGCAAGTATGTCCAGTGTAAGATATGATGTTTGGTCATCAAAAATGGGCAAGAAAACAGTCAGAAAGATGCCAAAACTACAGTCGTTACCACCTACATCAGAATCGTTCAATGAAAATGTCAAACGGGCACATATACAGGCCTGCATATGGAGGAGTGCGCTGGAACCAGATCCTCCAAATATGGATCCTATCAACTTTGGATGGAGCAAAGATATTAATTCTAAGATACTCATACCTACTACAATCCCAGAAAACAAGGCCCCAGCACCAGCATGTGTCCTGAAGCTTATCTGCTGTGGTTGTGCTTCAGATCAGCCATGTGCAACATCCCGTTGTGGTTGCTATGGAGCCAAACTTGCCTGTACAATATTCTGTAATTGCAATCAAACCTCTCATTGTCAAAATAGATTAACAAAGGATGTAAATGAACTATTAAATGCTGCAGATGATGATTCGAGTGAATCGGATAGTGAAGACGACAATTGAACATGAGTGTTGCCGAATATCAATTAGGTTTTCAATTAAAAAGTGGATAATTATGCAGAATGTGGAATATTGATAATATAAAGAGAACAATAATTAGATTAATTGAAAGAGCAAAAAGGTCAAACTTAGTATTTGCAAGCAGTGATGATCTAGATCGGCATTTACATCCACCCAGTCAGATTTGAATATAATGTGGTCGCCGTTAGCATCTATAAAGCTTTGATATAAGCAGATCTGGATATCTGATTGAGGAAACATGTAGATCATGATCAGACTGTACAGGCTGATCTGGATTCACATTATTCACCAATGCCAAGCTGAAATGTTAGCATGGACTGACTCAGTTATATATTAGAATCTGTAAATGAATCAAACAAATTGCAGAACACTCCACATTCTATTATTGTGTTTTCAGTTTCAATTTATGCCTTCATTCTATTGGTAAGAACCAACCCATGTACCATTATTTTTATTAAATAATAGTCAATGAACCATCTTTAATGTACATACAGTTTTATTTTTTAAAAAAATCCAAATAGTGTCCATATATTAGCTCATTTAGTGATTATACTGCTTTAAAACAGGATTTTTCGGTTTTGGCGGCCATTTTGGCGGCCATTTTGGATTTTTTAAATGTGTTTTTTAATTTCAAATCAATATTTTAATTATTAAAATGTTATCCCTAACCACAAACACAATTTTCTTTTTCAAATTCTTGTTCAAACATCTTGTTATTTGTGATACATGTGGATTTTTCATTTTGGCGGCCATCTTGGACGCCATCTTGAATATATCAAAATGCTCAATGATGACAGAGTTGCATCATTCAGTTTCTATGAAAGGATATGTTGTAGAACCATTTTATGCAAAAACATTTTGTGCATACTCCAAATTTGGGTTCGACCCAAAATTGGCATTTGGCATACCGACTATATTAAAATGCATAGTTGAACACCTGTTTACATTTATCTTAAGAGGAGCTAGAGAGTTTACTTTCTGATCATTTTGGGAGGACTCCACTACCGACACCAGCAGCACGATAACATTGATGCTGGAGAGGATGTGTTTGATGACACCATTGATTTTGCACTTCAGGAAGAAATAATTAACATTGGCAAGGGATTTTTTGCTACTAGTTGGGGTATCGGAAAGTGAAGATGACTCATCAGATAGCGAAGATGGCATCAATGAAAGTCAGTCAGACAAAGACATTGTCAAAATTAGGAACTTTTTATCTTGCGGTTGTGACTGTAAGCTCAAGTGTCACATGTCCTTAAAGGATAATCACATTTTAAATGTCAGAGAAATGAGTAAAGAGGAGAACGACATGTTTATAATGGGCACATTGATTAACAATAGTGGCAAGAACAGCACAAAAAGGGGGAAGGAAAGGCAACGAGTGAGGCATACATTTGTTTTTGTGGGAAAGCCTGCGTGTTAAAGGAACAGGTTCATGATGATAGTTTTTGATAGCTAGATCATGGGAGCTTGTGAAGTTGTATGGAAATAGGACCAGCACTCTATGTGACAAAGATTCGACAAAGAATTTTAGAATACCACTTACGGTTTTTGAGAAGTTACAAGTGGCCACATAGTTGTATTTTTAAAATCTATTTATAGCTATGGCTGCCATCTTGAATTACCGGCTAATCTGTTTTTTACTTCGGAACAACTATCAAGAGCAACATTCTTGTCAAGTTTCATGAAAATCCATCAAGTAGTTTCAGAGGGGTAATCACCACAAGTTTTTTTCCAGTACAAGTCTATGTCAACAAAGATGGCCTCTGGTGGCCATGTTTGATATCGAATCAAAATTAATTTTGTTTAGGACCAACTACATGTCATGCAAGTCATATTAGTAAGATTCCAAATCATTACCACTACCTATGGATTTGAAAAGTAGTAGAAATACAAACTTCTATTTTTAAAATCTATTTTAGCTGTGGCAGCCATCTTGAATTTCCGGCCAACCTGAATTTTTAATTTGGACCAACTAGACATCAAGAGCAACACTCCTGTAAAGTTTCATGAAAATTCATAATGTAGTTTCAGAGGAGTAGTCGCCACAGGTTTTTGCTATATAATTCTATGTAATCAAAGACGGCCGCTGCAGCCATGTTTGACATCGAATTGAAAAATTTTTTGGTTAGGACCAACTACATGTCATGCCAGTCATTTTAATAAAGTTCCAAATCAATATCACTTAAGGTTTTTGAAAAGTAGATGTCACAAACTTGTATTTTTAAAATCTATTTTAGCTGTGGCGGCCTTGTTGTATTTCCGGCCGACCTGAATTTATGCTAGGATCGACTAGGCATCAAGAGCAACATTCCTGTGAAGTTTTATGACAATCCGTCAAGTAGTTCACAGGATGGTCGCCACAAGTGTTTTCTATATAATTCTTATGTAAACAAAGATGGCCACTGGCAGCCATCTTTAACGTTGAATCCAAATGATAAGGACCAATATCATCTCATGCTGATCATTTTAGAAAAGGTTCATATCAATATCACTTATAGTTTTCAAGAAGTAGTCACTACAAACTTGTTTTTTAAAAATCTATTTTTAGATGTGGTGGCCATCTTGGAGATCACATCAACATTCAGTTTTTTGCTAGAATCGACTAGACATCAAGAGCAACATTCCTGTGAAGTTTCATGAAAATCCGTCCGGTATTTTCAGAGAAGTAGTCGCTACAAGTTTTTGGTAAATAAATCTATGTAAACAAAGATGGCCGCTGGCAGCAATGTTTAATATCAAAGCAAATAATTTTTGACAATGACCAAATTATGTCATGCTGATCGTTTTAGAAAAAAATCCTATAAGTAGTCGCTACACATTTGTTTTTTACAAATCTGTTTTTAGCCGTTGATGGCAACTATATGCTCCCCCATCTTGAATTTTCAGCCGACTTTTTCAATTTTGCTAGGATCACCTAGATCCTAGAGCAACATTCCTTTAAAGTTTCATGGAAATCTGTCACATATATAGTTTCAGAGGTCAAAGTCCTGAAACTCTGCCAAAAATCATTCAACAGGAACGTCCTGACAATATGCGCAATTAGACATCATACTGATACTTCCTGTGAAGTTTCATGAAAAACTGGAGGAGTTGTGTGGACAAGAAAGTGGGACAGACAGACGGACGGACATACGGACAGATGGACATGATGGCATGATGGCAACTATATGCTCCCCCGAAAATTTTGGGGAGAATAAAAAATCTGTATGTACTAAATTGTAATGATATGGAGGTGCCGTCCAATAGGTAAAGATAGGCACATTTAATGGCAGTTGGCATGCACGTCTTCATCACATACAAATTGCAACACCAAGAGATTTTATGTTTGTGTGACTTTTGAGAAACTTAGAAAATCCATTACTGACGCAGTTACAGAAGAGGAGAAGTTGGACTCCACAAACGCAATGAGAGATCATGTTCTTAAGGCCCAAAAGGAGAGAGAACTATACAATAAATGTATCAGATCTGCGGAAAAAAAAGTCACGGTAATGAATTGCAGAGGCTTTATGTTCATTACGTATTTGATTTTAGTCAATACGTGTGTATTTCCCACCACTCTAGGCAGATGGGTCTCGTATACTTCACAACGTTAACGAACAGTTCAAATATTTGGTTTTAGAATCGACGGTGAGTCCAGACAGCTGAATTTCCTTATTGACGAAAAATAAGACAATTGGCCAAGATGGAACACATTCTTATGGTCCTAACTGAGTTATATCCATGGTGGATTGGGCGTTGGATACACACGGAGGGACTATTCATGCCGACAATTGTCCGGGTAAACATTCTCAATGTTAAATGAAAATTGACGATGCCATAATGATTAAAATACTAATGAAAATAGAATGATATTGATATGATAAGTACATAATACATATCATAAATAAATATGATTTAATCAGAATAACATAATATTCTGAACAAAAATTATATTTAAATTTTAATAACGACACATTTTTAAAATGAAAACTAATAAAACAAGATGCCCAAGAGTGCCTATGGATGCTCTACTAGCTAAACGGCTCTCAGCTTGGTCATAATACACCTCGCTGACACCATTTTGCCGTGTTACCAAACTGTTTGTCATATATGTAATGTTGTAAAACATGATTTTTTTTTAATACACATGGGGCGTCATTTCGAGAAGCTTAATAGGTTATGTGTGTATAATGTGCAGGGCTTCGCTTCATGTGAAGCTGACAGTAGGAACACCCTTTGCTAGTTAAATTGACAAGTTTCTAAAACCTCCTACAATTTATGTCCATCTAGCAGGTTACTTATAATCACTATTAATATGGACAGCTGATTATTTAAAAATAGTTATTGATATATCACCAACATGTACAATGTACCTTTAATATAAATACCGTTCACGTTGTTATGTTCATGACATGACGTTGACAGAGACGTCTTTTTTTGAAGGGGTTTGGGGTCAATAAAACAAGTATACTGAAAAAAATATTCCAATGACCATCAACTTTTCTTTTATATTCCAATAGGAAATTATATTCTCTAAAACATATTAAAATTGTGCAGTTTTTCATCGAGCCATTTAAAATATAAATGGCTTTAACGTCGTAGGTTTTTTTCTTAAAATTCCACGGTAAAAAAGCGGCAAAAGAAATAGGAAATTCTATAAATAATAGATTAATCTTAATTTAAATGATATAATTTATATATCAGACGTAAAATTTGACGAAAAAAGGGCCATCAATTCTGACACCGAAACAATATGCACATCTTGACATCATAGGTAAGATGCTCCTGAAAAGTTTTGAAACAACTGGTTGATAGTGTGGAAGGAGACAAGACACACAAGATATTGCGACATAAAATTTGACGAAAAAATGGCCATAACTGCGGAAATACTGGGTCAATTTTGACGTCGGAATGATATGCATAGCATATCTTGACATCATAGGTTAGCATCCTGTAAATTTTTGAAGCTATCGGTTGAAAAGTGTGGGAGTGAATAGACACACAAGATATTTTGATGTAAAATTTGACGAAAAGGGGGCCATAATACGGGGTTGATTTTTAAGTCGAAATGACATGCACGTCTTGACATCATAGGTAAGCATCCTGTAAAGTTTCGAAGCAATCGGTTGGAAAGTGAGGAAGGAAACACAAGATATTTTGACGTAAAATTTGAAGAAAAAAGGGCCATAACTCTGGTAATACTGGCTTGATTTTGATGCCAAAATGAAATGCACATCTAGATATCATAGGTAAGCATCCTGTAAAGTTTCAAGGAGATAGACACACAAACTTTTTGGGACGGAAGGACATGGCAAACAGCTAACTGTATTATTATTATGCCCCCTCACCAACAAGGGCATAAAAACTCTGGCGTAAAAGCTAAGTTGATTTATCAGTGTTATTGCTTAGTCATTGTGTATATATGTGCATGACTGTACATCATGTTTCTATTAATCAATAATATCTAGTCACAATAAACTTGACCTTGTTAAATTTGAAGAATGTTGTAACAAATAAATTGGAAAAAAGTTAATATGAATCTTACAAAAACATAATATGGATTGCTAACTTATGATAGAGAACTGCAAAAAATGAACAGATAACACTTTAAACTCAATTAACACTCATTCTACTATTGCAAAATATGGACAAAATTAATACACTAAAAAAAATCTCTATCCAGCATAAAATAATGTATATGTGCTGATTAACAGTGCCGGTATATGTTTATTCACAGGTTCATAAATGGCACATTTAAAAGACGTTTAAATTGTGTTTATATAATAAGTTTGGATTCTCAAAATATGCAAGTTATATACACGTATATACAGCATTGTCAGTAGTTTAAGAAACGGTGTACATCGATCTGTTGTATAATTTGCCTGCATATTGATGGCGGGATAGCTACTTAAAAGCTTCCTGTTTTGTGAATGTCAACAAGCGCAATCCAGGGTGGGCTGGACCCATACAAATAAATATATACAGACGTTGTTTTTCATTTTTTTCTCTCATAATTTTACTCTTTTAAAATTGTTTTGATCATTTTGGCAAGTATAAGGTTAGACTGGAATTTGCTGAAGTGTATGTAATTTCAGGACGGTTTCTTCATATTTCCTACTAGAAAGGAGCAACACAGGTATTTTACATATCCAATTTTAATTTTTTTTTTTTATGTAATCAAGTTTTATAAACAAACCAGCTTTTTTATGAAAAGTGTTGAGGTAATCTATATAATAGCATGGATCAAGATTGCTTAAAATTGCTAAAAGTAGCGTCTCCATGACCGAATGGTTCTTACGGATGGCGGGAGGTGTACAGTACTGGTTCTACCCAGGAAAAGTGGGTGGTCTGCCTCCACCACCTAAAATCAACCATCATATAATTATACGTAAAACACCATACAAACAAACAACAAACAAAGATTTAATTCGTACAAATATGTATGATTTTGTCCGAAAACAGATCGGGAATCTATTGAATTTGATTGTGCTTTTGTTCATTATCTGGCACGCTATTTTCATGAAATCATTGTTTGAAGTCAATATTGATCTGTGCTATTATGTTATCCTAGCCTAGATGCTTATTCCCCACTTCCTTTTCAGATTAAACAGGATGGTGGCACATTATTAGATGAAAATTAACAATTATTCAGAAATGTGCATTCTTGAACAAATATATTTATAATAATAAATAAATTATTTTCTTATAAAAGTTATAAATTGTTTCTTTGAGGGACAGACGGCAATCATGATTTTTAGCTCGACTGATCAGAGATCAGCAGAGCTTATGCCGTGGTGCGGCGTCCGTCGTCCGTCTGTCCGTCCGTCCGTCTGTCCGTAAACTTTTATTTGTAGCGACTACTCCTCTGAAACTACTGGATGGATATTCATAAAACTTTACAGAAATGTTGCCAATGAAGTCTAGTTGATCCTAGCAAAAATTCATGTTGATGTAAAATCCAAGATGGCCGCCAAAGCTAAAAATTGATTTTTTAAAATACAAGTTTGTAGCGACTACTTCTTGAAAACTATAAGTGATATTGATATGGGACTTTTTCTAAAATAATCAGCATGACATGATGTTGGTCCTTGTCAAAAATCGTTTTGATTTGACGTTAAACATGGCTGCCAGCGGCCATCTTTGTTTACATAGAGTTATGTAGTAAAAACTTGTAGCGACTACTCCTCTGAAACTAACTGGCGGTTTTTCATGAAACTTTACAGGAATGTTGCTCTTGATGTCTTATTGATCCTAGCAAAATTTCAGGTCGGCCAGAAATTCAAGATGGCCACCACAGCTAAAAATAGATTTTTAAAAAATAAGTTTGTAGCGACTACTTCTTGAAAACCATAAGTGATATTGATATGGGACTTTTTCTAAAATGATCAGCATGACATGATGTTGATCCGATTTGATCATTATTTTGATTCGACGTTAAGCATGGCTGCCAGTGGCCATCTTTGTTTACATAGTTATATAGTAAAAACTTGTAGCGACTACTTCTCTGAAATTACTTGACGGATGTTCATGAAACTTGACAGGAATGTTGCTCGTGATATCTAGTTGATCCTAGAAAAATTGCAGGCTGGCCGGAAATTCAAGATGGCCGCCACGGCTAAAAATAGATTTAAAATAAATAAATTTGTAGCGTCTACTTCTTGAAAACTGTAAGTGATATTGATATAGGACATTTTCTAAAATGATCAGCATGACATGATGTTGATCCTTGTCAAAATGTATTTCGATGCGACTTTAAACATGGCCGCTATCGGCCATCTTTGTTTACATAGATTTATATAGTAAAACCTTGTAGCGACTACTCCTCTGAAACTACTGGATGGATATTCATGAAACTTTACAGAAATTCATGTTGATGCGAAATCCAAGATGGCCGCCAAAGCTAAAAAATAGATTTTTAAAATACAAGTTTGTAGCGACTACATCCTGGAAAACTATAAGTGATACTGATATTGGGACTTTTTCTAAAATGATCAGCATGACAGATCGGCCGGAAATTCAAGATGGCACCACAGCTAAAAATAGATTTTCAAAAAAACAGTTTGTAGCGACTACTTCTTGAAAACTATGAGTGATATTGATATAGGACTTTTTCTAAAATGATCAGCATGACATGATGTTGGTCCTTGTCAAAAATCTTTTTGATTCGACGTTAACATGGCTGTCAGCGGCCATCTTTGTTTACGTAGAGTAATATAGTGACAAGAAATCCGTGGATTCACATGTCTCGCCTAATGGGGGCTGGACTTAAAAATAAAAAGGTCAATGATGCTTAAATGAAAGTTTGTAAACATTTTAGCAACTAAAAACAATCGAGTTTGCCGTTCGCCAAGATGACATTTAAGTGCATTTGTTTAAAAACAAAATGCCATTCTATTAAAACAAGAGACCCAAGAGGGCCTGTGGATGCTCTACTGGCTAAAACGGCTCTTATATCAAGGGTTGTCGACATAAAATTCCCATCAGTAGTTTTTTTAAGAACATTAACTACAGGGATAGGATGGCCTTAGATCGCTCAGCTGGTAATCATGGGCAATAAGTCGGCTGTGTCTAGTCTGGCTTGGGCATTTTTTAATTTGTCCCACTTTCTTCTCTGACTGAAATTTCATAAAAATCGGGGGGGGGGGGGGGGGGGGGGGGGGGGGGTGTATATTAACATTCTAAGTTATATATATATAAATAGTCTAAGTTAAATAACTAAACATGACTTCCCAGTTGTATGCCCCCGGTGAATGCGGCATGTACGCATTTAAGTGACTCTGTAGTCCCGGCAGAGGTATCTGGAACCACAGTGTCCTATGCATATGTTTGTCCGTTTCTTAATCCTCTGAATTGTAGTACGAATTCCACTTGGCTGTTATCACTGTGTTTGGTATGGCAGTTATTAATAACTGTACTCCGTTACTACATGTTGGTACATAGTCTCTGTTTTTCATGTCAAACCCAAAATGGTCCATGGTCTAGTACGGCTCCCGATACTCCGCCTGTTGGGTGTCCAGGTGTTGTCACTGCTGTAACGACGCTTTTGTCCCATTCTGGTCGTAGTGGTATGTGGTATTGTTTTCCCAGCGTACATGAATTCTGTTTTACCCCTGGGTGATAGTAGAAGTCGTTTATTCCTTTGAATGCTTTTCCTTGCTGCATCTGCATCGTAACATTTCATTAGTATGGGTTGTTGAAAGTTTGCTGTGCTGTAGTCACCGACGTCTTTGATGTGTACTTTCCATGTTTTTGATACTATACGGAAGGAGTCGTATAGTCCAATATACGGTGAGTATTGGTAGTGTAGTTCTGGGTAGATTCCGCCTGCGTCTGCTATGTCTGCTTTGTTAAGTTTAGGATGTTTTTGTACATACCGTTTGCAGGTATTTTTGTGTCTGTTGGAAACATCCTAAACTTTCTTTCTATGAGGTCACCTGTTGGTGCTCCTCCTTCGTGTGGATGTCGGGTAGCTTTTCTTGACCCTTGACAGTATTTCTGTTTCTGTTCCGTGTAGGTCTCTTTTCAGTCTGACGTTTTCGCTTTGCTCTGTCTATTTCATGCGGTGGTCTTTCACAACTTGTTGTTGCTTTCACCTCTACATCTGATCTGTTTTGAGACTCTGTATATACCATTTCTGTTTTTCTGGGTCATCGTAATCCTTCCTCTGTTTTTTCGTGATTTGCTATAGCCATTACAACACCGTTACTCACGATTTTTCTTTTCCTTTCTTTTAGGCACGTCTGGAAGTATTTGCAGTATTGTCTGGAAGAACGTCATCAGTATTTTCATGTATTTTTTGTATCTTCTTTGATACTTTCTGTTCGCGTTTCCATTTTTTCTGCCATTTTGATATATCCGTGCTTACTGTGTTGTTTCCTGGCTGACATCACTATGAGGTAATTTAGGGCGGAGCCCTTTATATAGTTTGAGTTTAGTGCCCTCTATAGTGAATTTTCATTGGATAATATTAACTCCTCCTACTTTCTAGAAAGTTCTTTTCTATTTATAGTAACATTTGGGTTTTTCCATAGGTTTTTCCAAGTTTAAAAATCATTTTCTTCAGGAGGAGTGTCCTAGGATTGACCCAATCCATGAGAGGGTCATTTTTTTCGTTTTCACCTTTTTCCTGAGCAGCTGATCATTGGTCAAGTAATACATCGTTACAATGTAGGGAGTGGTTTGTCATTTGGTAGATCTGGTCTTTTTTTCCCCGTTTTTATTATTACTTCTATATGACCCACCTAGTCATAACCCGTGGAAAAAGGGGTCGTGAGCGGTCATATGCCCCGGCACGACCCCTTTTTCCAATGAAATAAACTAATTAATAAAAAAAAATTAAAAAATTAATAATAATAAAAAATAAAAAAAATTAAAAAAAATAAAATAAATAAAAAAACAACAAAAAACAACAAAAAACACAACTATACTAATAATAATAATAATAAAAAAAGGCAAAACATCTGGTAAAGTTTGGTAAAGATAAGATGAAACAATGAAAAGCCCTATTGGTATTAACGAGGCAAAATATAGCATTTTTAACTAAATCAAGGGCCATAACTCCGCTGTTATTGGTCCGATCTGGCTGGTTTTCGAACTTGTGCGAGCTTTCATTGATATTAACAATCTAGTAAAGTTTGGTAAAGATCGAATGAAAAATGAAGGCCTTTTGGCCGTAGAGCTAAAAATCATCAGCTCCAAAAAGTAGGTCAAGGGTCATAGATGAAATCCAGGCATCCAAGAAAAAAGATGCACTACCGAAGACACAACTATGTCAAAATAGAATATGTTTTTCTTCTAAAGATTAAGCTATAAATTAGGTTTAAACATCTAGTGCATAATTCTTGTTCATGAGAAAGTGATGTAAATGTAACAATTCAAAGTTATCTGCCCTTTGCATTGGATGGTGAAGGGTCTACATCCACTTTTGCTTTAGTCACGTTGCAATGTACCACTCAAGATACAAATATAAGCAAAGTTTGAAAGGTCTAAGTGCATACAGTTTGTGAAAAAGTGACCTAACGCCAAAGTTGAAGGTAAAAATGTCTAAGGTTATCTGCCCTTGTCTT